>APFE030341997.1:152586-174528 GCA_000404065.3 Pinus taeda | reverse complement strand
AGCCCCCTATTGTTATTATTGTGCCCTTACATTATTATTGTTATGTCGGCTCTGATTACGTTATGACCCCTTAGACTCATATATATAGAAAGGAGGTCTTTTCATTTGTATCATCCAAGAATTGTTAATTTATGTAATGTAAAGGAGTTTGCCCCCTCGAAGAGGCTGAATTCTAAGGCGTTGATCTATCTTTTCTATCTTTTTTGAGCTGGTTTCATAACAAACTGCCCTTGTGGGATCCCACTCCCAACACACCTATTGATAGCTTTTTGGTGTTCCTTTTATCCCTTCTAACTTATTGCTCAAGTAAAGCACAAATGGAAGCAACTAATAAACAAACTAATCAAATCTACACTACTTGCAAATAAATACTTCTAAGGACAATTTAACCATGAATTTATGAAACTAATCTAAGCATACGAATACAAGAAGATGAGCCTTTTCTATTAAGTTTTGGCCCTAACCCAAGAGCTTTAGCCCTCTAAGTTAACTCAGCATTGGATCATGAAAAAGCTCATTCTCATTATCAAAATATAAAATTACATAGCAATGCCTTCCAGAAGTCTGGAGGTCAAAAATAACTAGTGTTTTTACAACAAAAATTTGAATCCTAATGAGGCTCTAGGCCTTTTTATTTATACAACTGAAGTCTCCAATGACTTCCTTAAATCTAGGGAGGATTGGCTCCCAAAATCGAGATAAACTAACTCTTTGACTGACACTTTTCTCGGCTACCTTTTGATCTCCATGACTTGGTTGCTTGTACTCTGAGCTAGTGTGATTGATGGAGAAATATTCAAATGAGGGAGGAGTAAATGAGGAGGATCTACCTCCTACAATCTCTCTTCCTTGTCTCATTCAAGTTTCAGCCCTTAATTAGCCAAAATTCCATGATTTTCTTCACAAACATCCATTCGATGCACATTAGTCCATTAGGGATAATACCTCACTTTGACTCATCTCATTAAACAAAATAAAATAAAAATATGTAGTAAATTGTGAGAAGAGTTTATTTGAATAAGCTAGGAGGTGGATTAAGGTCCATATAGTTACCCAATGATGAGGCTCATCATCACCACCCTATTGAAAATGTTTCTCATCCTCTGAGCAACTCAATCAATATCCATGTCTTTCATATCTCTAGTGGCGTCCCTGACATCCCATGCTTCTGTTGTAGTTTCCTCTTCCTATGCATAGAATCATGACTTCCTTTCTATGTCCTCCCACTGCTTTCCTTCTTCCTCTTCCTTGCTTCCTTCTAACATTCCTAAGAGTAGGTGGACTGAGTCTCAAGCCAATCCAATTGACTTTGAGCCTTTGGAGTGTTTGCTTGTACATGGGTGTCCTATTCAGTGCTTCTCTCATTCTTTGAGGAGAATGGTACTCTCTGATTTTCAAACTTTAGGGAAGAGTATTCCATATCCTTTGGAAATATTGCATGCTATCATCCCCTAACGTCCTGAACATATCCTCAAAATGTGTAATTATTTGCTCTTGGGCAGCAAGATACCTTGGTGCAAGTTGAGGGTCATTTGCAATTAAGTTATGTGCTCTGATGATAGCCATTGGATTTGACTACTCAGCTCTGACCATGAGAGGATTTGTTTGTTCCCTTACCATTAGTTTCTTCATTTCTATAGCCTTTGCTTCCTCATGGTTCATCCATGACGCCAAAGCCATCAACTGTAAATCCCCTAGTCTTGCATTAGGGTCCCATACATTAAGATTTCTCAATGTTAAGTTATGTAGGTAGAACTCAGACATGTTAGCCCTATCCTCTAATGTGCTTTGATCACAAATATCAATGAACTATCTATAATCCTGGAATGGCATAGTGCCTCTCTATGGTCGGGTCTTGATTTGGAACTACTGCCACTATTCCTTAAGGTATAATGCATATGACTTAGCTGGAATCCTGCATTGGATTGCCTTTAAGGATAGACTAGCCATGGATGCCAATTAATTCTCTCTTTCTTGTAGTTGTCCTTTTAACCATGCATTTTATGCCTCCAATTGAGCTTTCATTATGGCCTCTCTGTCCCTCAGGCTGCTCAGTTCTTTACCCATTTCTTTGAGATTTTCCTCCATGTGACCTATGTTCTCCACCCCATTTGACTTGGCAAGATGCATCCATCTATGTGTTCTTGCTCTTTCTTTCTTAATCTCAAAGAATAAAGGGATGGCAATTTTTTATGGAATGACCCTACCCCCTTCAATAAACTTGTAGTAGGAGTCAAGGTTAGTTTGAGGACTAGGTTCCCTTAGCTCTGGGTCCTCTTTCTTTGTTTCTTGCTGCACACTCCCTTCTTTATCCAATTTCTGGGTATCCTGTAGGTTTAGTAGAGTTTCCTGTAGGATTTACTCTGCTTCTTGTAGGTCCTTCTATGTACCTTGTAGGGTATCTTTTCCCTGGGATGAGGCAGATCTAGTGACACGCCTTCTCACATAAGTTATAGGAGACTTAGGGGAGGCTTGTCCTAAGGATCCTTCTCCTTGAGTTTTCATAAGAGGAGCCATCTTCTCCTATTGTTTAGGTGAGTATTCAATAACAATAGGAACCTAGATGGGAGTTTAAGGTTTTCTCTACTTGATGCTTGTACTTTTTCTTGTCCTAAAGTACATTGGAGTTCGTCTTTGTCTTTTGCCTTTTTGTTTGGTTGGGGTGCTAAGGAAAGTGAGGGTAGATACTACCTCTTTCTCAGTGGGTTCTGGAGATACCCTAGGTGATTCCTCCTTGTCTTAGGCCTCCTCTTTTCCATTCCCCCTCTAATCTTTGTTTTTCTCCTCTTCTTCTCCCTCTATTTCCTCACTCGGTTCATCAATTTCCTCCTTGGCATCTTCTTTTGTTTCTTCACCACTTTCCTTCTCTTTCTCTTTCTCTTCTTCCTCATCTATTTCCTCTTCATCCCTCTTTGCTTCTTCTTCATCTGTTTCATTTTCTCTGATGGATGGAGGAGTATATATGTCTGATACAAAATTCTAATGAAGGAGGAAATTTAATTCAAATTTCTATGTATACAATTCCCTTATACTGCAATCAATTTCAACAAACTAGAAGATTTATTATGTTCCTTTCACTTGGATAAATATGGGGAAATGTAGAACCTACCCCCTTAACATTTCTTGATGAAACCACCCTCTGCTTTTCCCCTTTGAAGTTGCTCACTGTCGATCCTATAGACTGCTTAACTGTATCCTATAGGATCTCCTGTATGATCTGTAGGATTTCCTGTAGGATCGCGTAGGTGGTCCTACACAGCAAAAATGAAATTTTCCTTTCCTGTAGACTACTTGAGGGCTAAGAGCAACTTTGCTAGTGTGGAGCCTCAAGAATGTGAATGCTTCTATGCATGGGGATCAATGTTTATTTCCTCATATGGGTGATTTGAGTGAGGTGGTGTGCTGGCAGTCGAGGTACAAATATCTATTTTTGGACCGTTGGTCCCACTACCACATCATCATTCTCCTCACCTCGTAATCAACTCCTACTTCAGGAATCCATAGCTTAACTACTTTCGACTTCATCCTTCTTTTCTTGAACTTCACTGCAGCGATGTGTGTAAGGACTAACCACTTTATCCTCGTTGACAGAATGGAGGTGGCCAAGTTAATTGACCAACTTTCACTTATAAACCAACTCTTTCACAACTTTCACATTTTTTGATCACACTATGCCAATTAGAGAGTAGAAGCGAGATACTTACCTATGGTAATGATGCCTTGATGTTTTTGGAAGAATGAAGTCTTTGTTGTGTGCTTGCTGCATGTGCTTTTCTCCCTTTTTTATATTGTTCTTTGATGATTTTCTTTGATGTACAGGTACTTGTTGTTGATGATGATGATTTTGATGCTACTGCTAGGCTCTGGAGGAGCTTCTTCTACCTTTGGATCTCCATACTTAAAGCTGACTGCAACCTTTGATTTTTGTTTTGTGGGATAGGTTGCTACAAGATTTCCTACAGGATGTCCTGTAGTTGCTTCTCCCTCTAAATTTTAATCATTTTCCACTTCTGGAGCATGAGGATGCCTGGCATGGGTAGAGAAGGGGTCTATGAATTTGTGAATGAGGAAAATAGCTTGCAGGTGTTTTCCCCTTGCTCTCTGTCTTCATCCTCTTCCTGTTGTCCTGCAAACAATATTTTCAAAATTCAGGACAACCTCTTTTAGCCGACTTGTTTTTTCCATATCTCCCAAACGGTAGAATGGAATTACCTAGAACTTTCTGAGCATGTTTTCATCATCATTATGCACCTCCCCATAAAAAAATTTCGGTCAATGGATGCACGGATCGCGAGAAAAACTAAAAATGTATGAATGTGATGGAGGCCAATTTCATGGAAACCATGCACTAGAATTTGTTGAAATTTCTTGGACATGTTACCATCATCCACATGCATCTCCCCATGAAACAGATTTTTAAATGGATGCATGGGTATCGCGAAAATGCAAAACTAGCTGTAATTGATGGAGGTTTATTTCTCAAAAACCGTGCCTTGGACTTTGTTGAAATGTCTTGAGCATGTTACCATCATCCATATGCATCTCCCCCTAAAAAGGATTGGCAAATGGATGCATGGCTTTCAAGTTATGGAAAAAACAAATTTCTGCTCTATGTATTTTTGTATCCTGTAGTAAAACAGAGCCTTCCTGTAGATTTTTAGGACAACAAGAAAAATCAATGGGAAAATCTTGAGAATGATGGGTGGATGGTGGAAATAGATGAGGGTGATGGATTGGCATGGCCTTGTTGGAGCATTTGAGAAAAGGAGGAGAAAGTCAAAATTTGTCTATTTTTAACTAGGTTTGACCTATTTTTTTTCTTTGGTGGCAACTTGTTTTCGTTCCTTATAGATGTTGGAGAGAACCTACATTCATAAAAGAGATACATGGAGCAAGGATTTTTTATTTTTATTTTTTATTTTTTTCTAGGCCCACTAGCCGCCTCAATGAGGTTTTCAACTGGTAGGTTTGTCTAGGCACCTCAAATGAGGTTTTCACCAAGGATCTTTTCTTTTTTCTCTTTTTTTCCAACCGACTAACTATCTCATTGAGGTTTTCAATCAATGAGCCAATCTCAGGCACCTCAAGGAGGTTTTCACCTAAGCTTTTATTTTTTTCTCGTATTTTTGATTTTTTCCTACCCTACCCTACTTGAAAAACAAAATCACTTTCAATTATAAGAATACTTCCAATGGAGCCATGTGCACATCAAGATGACAGAAAAACTGATGTGCATGCTTGAAATGTATGCTTTGACATGTCCCTGTATTCGAGTGATCAAATGCTTTGACTTTGATGTTATCAAGCATAATTGACTGCAACTTAGTGATTGTCTCGAACCATATTTCAATATAGTTGTGATTTCCCTGGTCCTTTTGCTGATCTGGATAATTCTTCATGTCTTCTTCTACCATGACCTTCAAGTCTTCCTCTTTTTGTTGATTGTTCCCTTGAATACATGGAGGATTTGATGGTAACCATGAGGGAGCTTTCTAAATCTCTAATTTTGATGTTTGTTCTTCATCAATTGCATCCCATGGTTTTGTCTTCTTTTCATTTGAATCTTCTTCTTCTAGATGTGGTCCTTCAATGATATCAAGATAATCTCTCTTTTGCAATACTCTTCCTGAGCTATGGTGAATACCATTGATCTCAAGAGGAGATGTTTGGAAGTGTTTTACCTCAACATTGTAAGTGGGCTGAGCTACTTCAATGTGTGGGTTTGGAAATAGCAGTACAGGTAGTTGAGTGGGAGTGGATATTTGATATGGATGTGGATGGGGTTGTGGTGTAGGTGTAAGTGAATGGTCAGGATAACATGGAGTTTGGTATGGAGGATATTGAGGAAAATACTGAGGATATTGTGGATGGCTCCCATAAGTTCATTTCCAACCTTGTGTCCAAGATTGGTTTTGGGGTTGAGATGGCCAATGTTTCCAAGGAAAGGGGGTGTTTCAACTACTTTTAGGTGGATGTGCATAAGCTTGAAATTGTGAATTAGGCTCTTGCATCATATCGGCTGAATAGGCTGCCATGGTCCTCTTGGAGCTACATAATATTGTTGCATTGGAAATTGACTTACTCCATTGTCCTCTTGGTGAAATTCCTTCAACCTTGGTAATGAGGAACAACATTTAACATCATGTGATTCTGCATGGACAACACAAACATCTTCTTTTTTATCATTTTATATTCTTAACATTTCTACTTCTTCGATTAGATTGCTAAGAATTTTTGTTTTAAAGTCATCAAACAAATTTTTAAGTTTAGCTTGACTTACTGATCTTGATGCTAATTGACTTACTCTTGCCCTTCCTCTTGATATGTGTTTGCATGTTTCACAAATTTCTTCAAATGATAATTGGTATACATCACCTCTACTCATGAGATCAAGGAGATCAATCCACTCATCCCTAATTGTTGTAAGTAAGAGAGTTTTTAGTGTGTCGGATCCTAAATGATGTACTTTTCCCTCTTAACATTATACATGAACCTCTCTATTAGATCCTCTAGACTCTCATCTTCTCTTTGATTCATTCTAAATATTTCTTCTTTAAGATCACGATCTTTATATTTTTCTAGAAGTATATTTTTCATATCATTCCATGATCTTATTGAACTAGTCCCTAAACTCATGAACTGTTTAAGAGCTCTATCCTTCAACGTTGCCGAAAAAAATCTCAGTTTTTTAGTTTTTAATAAGTAACCATAAGATCTACAAACAATTTCAAATTCAAAGAGAAAGGTTTCTGGATCCTCTGACATCCTCTGACCTTAGACCATGAAATTTTGGAAGAAAATATGGAGGGATGTTCTTCATGTGCACACTACCATTAATATCTTAAATGTGAAATCTGAGAGGATGTTCCTCATTGTCATCATCTCCATCCATTTCTTGTACATTTTTTTCCATATTCTTCTTCTACCTGCAAAAGTGAGTGGTGATGTGGCTCTTACTACACCACGTGATCAAATGGGGGGGTGAGTTGGTGTCGGAGATTTTTTGTTTTGTTTTGTGTTTTTTCAAGCTTTGAAAATAATTGTAGAATTGAAATTGTAGACTAAATGAAAACTATTGACTGAATGAAACATTAACTACTTGATTGAATTCTTGCAAAATGGAAAGGAAAGCAAAGAATGCAGAATGGAATAGGAAGCAAACTAAATTCCTTTTGCAGAAATGAAACTAATAGAAAAATATCAAAAAAAATAAATGGAAGAAAGAAAGCAGTAATCACATGTTACTCATAAACCATCCCCATTAATGATGCCAAAAAGTGATGAGCACCAGTGTTGCAGCAAGAATGTTGTAACTCCTGGGTTACTAGCTTTACTTTATCAACCCGGGGTTCACACAAACTTGGAGGTGATAGTGTTGCATACACAAGTAAAAGTGATGGTTCTCCCTTTTCTCATTGTTCAGCTGGAAAGAGACCAATAGGGTTTTCAAGCCAGACTTCTATGGATTCAGAAGAAGCTTGATTACTTATGAAAGAAAGAGAAATCTACTCTAGGAGACAGCTTGTCTACTGCAATAAGGAAAAGGACTGAAATCCAATGCTAAAAACACACCATTTCCTAACTAACTATTGAGAAACTATGTTTTACAAGAATTCCAAGTTAACATGTATGAAATGATACTTTCCTAAGCATGGAAGTTCAAAATGTGCATGTAAATGAGTGAAATAAATCTGTTTTTTCATTTTATTCTTTTTATGGAAAAACAGGTGTGAAAGTTAATCTCTTTTGGTGGTGAGGCAAGTGGCTTAGGGATGTTGGTGGATGGTTGGAAGGTTTAGGAGACCCTTAGGTGACCTTGTGTGGCTTCCTAGAGGTTTTCCCTCAATTTGGCCTCAAAACAAGCCACTATAGGAAAACCTTCAGGATGTCCTAAAAACCTACAGGATTCCCTGTATTTCTACAGGATAAAGTTGATAGAAAAACGATGGGTGATGAACGTGATGGAAGGCCTAGGGAAGGTGGTTGGTGGGTGGAATGGAGTGAGAAAATGCCTACGATCACTCAAAACTCAAAACCAAGGTTGGGAGATGATTGGATTTGCTCAACATGCTTGAAGAAGTTTCCTTGAAGAATGATGAAATTGGTGAGGGTCTTAGTGAAAGTGAGGAATGATCATGGATGGGTGAATTTGCGAGGTTGCTTGCTATGAAATATTTCTCTACTTTTGAAACACATGCACTACATCAAACAATGATATTTTCCCAAAAATCATGTAAACGAGAATAATTTTAATGAGCTAGAAAAAAAAAGTTTAATGAGCTAGTTGTCTACTTCATGCATGAGGGAAATTGTAGAATAAAATGGAATCATTGATGAGATCTATTGTAAGACTAAAAATGGATGGAATGGTAATTAAATCCTACACTTGCAAACTGATCAAATGCTCATTCAAGTACATTAAAGTCTAAATTCTATGAGAAATTAGAAATCTGTCTTTTTGGGGCTGCATAGGGGTCCTTTTTTCAAATCATGATCCCTGAAGGAAGAAGTGAGGCTAGGACACCTATTGACAACCTTTTGGTGTTCCCTTTATCCCTTCTAACCTACTACTGAAGTAAAGCACAAATGGAAGCGACTAATAAAAAAACTAATCAAATCTACACTACTTGTAATGAAATAAGTCTGAGGACAATTTAACCATGAATCTATGAAACTAATATAAGCATACATATACAAGAAGAGGATCTTTTACTCCTAGGGTTGGGCCCTAACCGAAGAGCTTTAGCCCTCTGAGTTAAACTTAGTACTGGATCATGAAAAAGCTCATTCTCATTATCAAAACAGAAAATTATATAGCCTTCCACAAGTCTAGAGCTCAAAAATAACTAGTGTTTTTACAGCAAAAATTTGAATCCTAATGAGGCTCTAGGCCTCTTTATTTATACAACTGAAGTCTCCATTGACTTCCTTAAATATAGGGAGGCTTGGATCCCAAACTCAAGATAAACTAAGTCTTTGACTGACACTTTGCTCGACTGTCTTTTGATCTCCATGACTTGGATGCTTGTACTCCGAGCTAGTGTGATTGATAGAGGAATATTGAAATGAGGGAGGAGTAAATGAGGAGGATCTACCTCCTATAATCTCTCTTCCTTGTCTCATTCCAAAATTCCATGATTTTCTCTCACAAACTTGCATTCAATGCACATTAGTCCACTAGGCATAATATCTCACTTCGACTCATCTCATTAAACAAAATATAATCAAAATATGTAATAAATTGTGGGAAGGGTTTATTTGACTAGGCTACGAGGTGGATTATGGTCCATATAGTTACCCAATGATGAGGCTCATCAAATCCTCATTGTTTTAAGTCATACCCACTTGAAATTATTTCTGATACATCATCAAGGAACAGTATTACCCTGTTGGAAGCTACGAAGATAAGTACATAAAATGGACCACACTACAGCAGGGAAGGAACTAAGACCTACCAGAGTTCACAAATATTTTTCATACCCTTTGCATGAAGTTGGGTATCAAGGATCCTGAATAGCATCTGGTACCCAAGTATTGTGGTTATCTACAAAAATACATCCAGAATGAGAAGGGGTTCCTGGACATCTCCTCACTTAGCGGTGCCTATCGATACATTGTTAAGATCGACCAAAAATTTAAACAGAAGAAGCAAGACTTTGGAGTTGTGAATCTGAAGTAATAGAAAGGCACCCACAAACCACATAACAAAGGACAAATCCAAGGTAGGGTGACCTAGGAGAACCCACCAAAGTTACAAGTAAACAAAAACACCATGAAGACAAAGAAGGACATAGGAAAGTGGTGTGAGTTCCATAAGAGCCCCACTCATAACACAAGTGAGTGTCGAGCTAAGTAGTCACTGGTGGTCGAGTTGAAGGCTTCAGAGTCAGATGCATGTTCTCACTCTAAATTAGAACTAAACAAGGGGAATGACAAAGGGATGAAAATTATTGATGTGGGTTCTAGCACCACCATTTCCACCACCATGATGAAGAATATTGAGCCTAACGATACAGAGGAAGGGGAGTGCCTCTTCCAATCGCAAATGTGGGTAAAGGTGTCTCCACTACATTGTTGATAGTGGGAACCAAAAGAAAATAATATTAGCAGAGGTCATGAAGTAGTGGGGCCTACCTATCACACCACACCTACAATCATACACCATCAGGTGGCTTCACCAAGGATGAGATATTCGCGCCACCCAGTAATGTCACCTTCCCTACATCATCAAGCCCTTCACCGATGAGGTGTTGGGTGATGTTGCTCCTCTTGAATTTTTTGATGTATTATTAAGCCAACTATACTTATGGAGGTGTCATGTTGTGTATGAATCAAGGCGTCACACTGTTATTATTTATTTGGGAAATAAGTTATACATAATATCGGAGGTAGCCCCACTAACCACCATCTCTTTCATCTCTGCTAAGAGATGCAGTAAGATCATCTCACAGACTAGGAAATTTGTTTTCTTTCTAATTCTCTCTCAAAATAAGGGGAAGCTCATGGCCACATCCATGGACCCCAGGAAGGGTTCCTCCATGCAGTAGATGCAGGTCGATTAGGTCGTGGAGGAATACAGGGACAACTTCTCCTCACCCACAGGGGTAGCCTTGCACTGTCAGGTCAAGCATTCAATTGATCTGAGTCCCAAATAACCTCTACCCAATGGGATGATATACCATCATTCCATTCTAGAAAATGTAGAGATCAAGCAAAAAATCCAGTAATTGCTACAGAAAGGGCACATCTGACTAAGTTCCTCACCCTACAGGAGCTCGTATGTACTTCTACAGAAGAAGGACGGGACCTTGAGGCTTTGAATTGATTATCAGACACTAAAAAAATTCATTGTTAGGAATAGGTATCTAATCCCATAGATTGATGACCTTCTAGACCAACTCAAGGAAGCCAACTATTTCAGCAAGATTGATTTGAAGTCTGGCTATCACTAGGTTCTAATAAAGCTCACATATGTATGGAAGACAACCTTCAAATCCAAGAAAGGCCTTTTTGAATGGTTGTTCATGCCCCTCGAGAAGCAAATGCCCATGCTACTTTTATCAAGCTAATGGATGAAATCTTACGTCCCTTCACCAACTCATTCATGGTTTTTTTTGGATGACATCCTCACATTTAACAAGAGTTTGGAAGAGAACTTGCAACACATTCAACATGTCCTTCAAACCCAGCGACATCACAAACTGTGTGCCAACTTGGAGAAATGCACCTTTGGCATGAGCTAGGTCCAACATATGGGTTATATCATAGATGAGCGAGGTGTGCATGTGGATCCGGCTAATATCCAAGTCATTCAAGATTGGCCATCCCCAACCACTCTAACAAAGCTTCACAACCTTTTGGGCCTTGCAAATTTTTATTGAATGTTCATGTTGGGATTCTCCCATATCACATGGCCTTTGAGTCAAATTACCAAGGGAGGAGTGAAAGTGAATTTTTGTTGGTACAAGTCCCAATAGAAGGTGTTCATTGAGCTGAAGCACCGCCTCTACTTTACATCGATACTCATATTGTCAGACCTGCAACAACCATTTTAAATTGAGACAGACATCTTCTACTATGATATTGGTGTATTCCTTACCCAACACGTGCATCTAGTGGCCTATCATAGTGACACACTTCTTGATACAATTTGGAACTAACCCACCTATGATGAAGAGATGTATTCTATCATGCAAGCTTGCTAGTAATGGAAGCATTACATTCTAGTGAAGGAGACAATCATCCACATTGATCGTCGACCTAGGGCAACCCATTAATGGTATATTCATAATTTTGCAAAATTATTGGAGAAATTTGAGTTAGTTGTGAGGATTTTCAATACTTTTCACAATAATAACAATATAATCAAGATTTAAAAGAAGTGTTATAATGAATCTAACCTTTTTCATACCAATGCATCTCTCCTCTTCTAACTATTAGTCAAATTTATCAATCTAAATTCTAAAATGGGTCGGAAAAAGGGGCACCCTTTTTTAATATCATAACCAAAATTAATATACATTAACCATTTTTAATTACACTTTATCCTAACAATACTTTTTCACAAGGCCTAATTATAACACTATGAGGGATAACTATTTCATCTAGTCTTTTCCATGGCTTAATTATAGGTACAACAACAAAGGCTTTTCTAAAATCAATAAAAAAATAGATGAGACCATCCTTTTATCTTTACAATTCTCAACAAAAACTTTCGGGTGGAAAGTAAGATGTTGATTCCTAAGGCCATTTCCTATTTAACTCTTTAATTATCATGCTCAATCCATAGACTTCTCTGTGTGTGTGAGACATAGGAATTAAAATACGAGCCTAAAAGTTCAAATCCATACAACCTTTCCATGCCCACTCTTGACTTTGATATTCCAATTTTTTTTTACAATGCTTGTCAAGGGAACCCCTAGTTGTGGAGTAGGCATGGTTCTTTAATTGAATGCATCTCACTATTTGATTTATAACATGCTTCTAGGAATGGATCCAAACATGAAAACAAAGTTCTCCACATTTTGGATGCCTTTGCATTATGCTAGAGATATCAAATTAAGTAAACTACATACTTTGGGTGACTTTGAAGTGGTGATTGACTGCGAAAATGAAAAACTATGTGCAACTTGTTCATCTTCAGCCTATGTTGTTTTAAATTCAAGATTATTTTTGAGGATTTGAATGGACCTATTTTTCTCATGTTTAAAGATAACTTAATAAGAAAGCACGTGAACTTTCCAAACAAGCATTGATGCTTCTTTATCTTTCCCTCATTTTTCAATATTTCTTTGATAGTCAAATTATAGAGGACATGGCTTTCCTCTTCTACTTTCCCTCTTCATATGGAGGTATAGGATTATCTTGTAGCATTTTTTCTATAATGTTTTCTTTAATGTTTAGTGCAAATTTGTAGGAAGCTTCAAATTGGGAACAAAAATATGATATATTAAAAATATAAAAGATATTTTAAATTACATTATATCCTGGTAATGATACATTTTAATTATTATTTCAAAAAATTAGAGGTCAATCCATGAACTCTATTCTTATTAATTGTTTAGAATTTTTATATAGTAACGATTGTTATTTATTATTATATTTTTTATTATGTTAATATAAAATATTTTATTTTCATATTAATAAGTATTAATTACAATTAAAACCTTATTGATTGTGCTATAATTATATAAACATATTTAGAAAACACATTGAAACTTTAGTATCCATAAATATTTATCCACAAAGTAAGAAGTGAAATACATATATAAGATATTAATGTCTTGTAAAATTAAACATTACATATAAAAGCTTAGAACATCTATTAATTTGAACTATTGTTTTGGTTAAAACTTAGAGCATCTATAAATTTGAATCATTATATTGGCTATGATTGGGAAAAAAGATAAATACTATTTCTCCTATACTATGAAATTACAAAAAAAATCAATGGCATGGTTGGTTGATAACAACAATACACTAGAATAGAAGGATAATCTGCGCGAATTTGAATAGGAGCTCTCGTGTCTCCGCAATTGTGCCTCCTGCATCCCTCCGCAGGCTTCCTGCCTGGCAACCCCTACTGCTGGGCCTCACACCCTCCTTCTTGACTCCCCCACAGTCGGAACCCGCCTCTCCTTCGATCAGTGCCGTGACTAGCTTTCTCTTGTCCTCCCCATGGCTGGGAATGACCACTCCCAGATGCAAGACAATGAAGATCAGGCTGAGATCTTTGCCTCTCTCTTTTCTGAAAATTCAACCTCCAGAATCAAACCTACAGCTTCAAAGTTTGTCAAGAAACTAGCTGACATCCCTGAAATCTCTCTTCCTCCTAGTCTCCCAAGGAAGGCAACGATCTCTCTAGCAGAGAGAGGTCAGGTTGGACAATTTACTGGCCTGTGGCCCTCACCTAGAGCTGTTTAGAAATTGGTGGAGCACAACTAAAACGCGAACAATCAAGGAAAAATCGCTATAAGATTCTGTGGAAGGGGCTACTATACTTTCCTCTTTGAAACCAAAGAAGACCAAAATCTCATCTTCAAAAATGGTCCCTACTTCATGGATTCGAGAGGTCTCTACCTGAACAGATGGTCCCCTGAATTTGACCCTGAAATGGACATTCCTAATGCTATCCTGGTTTGGGTTCACTTGCCTCATCTCCCTCTTCATTTGTGGGGAGATGATTCGATTAAAGCCATTGGGAATGCTGTGGGAAAATACATCGACAGATGCGAACCAAAGGATAACATGCATGCTTGTGCAAGGATCTATGTTGAAGTTGACTTAGGAAAAGGCCTTCCGGAAGCAATAAAGATCAAAGTGGACCAATGGACCCATATTCAGTAGTTGGACTACGAACAAATTCCGTTCAAATGTAAGGTATGCCATGAATATGGCCATTTTGCTAATAGGTGTAGTAAACTAAAAGAAAATGAAATGAATGAAAATGTTGAAGCTAGTGAAGACACATGGGAACAAGTCAAAAGAAAGAAATCAAACCCCAAACAATTTGGCCCTAAACCAAAGCCTCGCCTTGAGTTCCAAGCTGCTCCCCTCCCCCCCCCCCCCCCCCCCCCCCCTCTTGACTCAACCTTACCCTCTACTTCAAATCCCTTTGAATATCTGGAGGAAGAAGATCCATCTTCCTCACTTTCTCCACCTCCAGTCACTGTTCTAGCAATCCTGCACTCCCCTTCTCAAATCCTCCCCTCACCCCCTCCCACCATAGACCGTATCCTAACAAGAAACAAAGTCAAAGAAGCAAGCAGCAACTCAGAGCCACCAAAAAAAGTAGGTAGGAAATCAAATAAAGAAATAAGAGATGAAACAACAACTAAAGAAATGGCCACAAGTACTCAACAACCGATGGATTCTTTCTTGGCCAAGCAAAAAGGAAGTGGGGAGAAGACAAAGGAGAAGAGTGGGGCTCACCAAAAATCCAGTAAGTAATGATTTTGGTCTCTTGGAATAGCAGGGGCCTGGGCTCCTCTCTAAAATCCAACACAGCCCGAGATATAATCAGTCAAGAGTAGCCAAATTTCTTTCTGATCCAAGAGACCAAAATGTCCAACCAAGACTTCCAAAAATTTAAAAAAAGACACAAAAGCTTTGCAGGAATAGCAACAGACTCATTGGGTGCCTCAGGAGGAATAGGCACATTGTGGAACAAGAGAAAATGGGACCTTACCAGACAAAATTCAACTCACTAGTGGGTCAGAACTGATCTCAAAAATAAAATCACAAATTAAGAATTCACTGTGCTAAACATTTATGCTCCAAACCATTACAAGAACAAAGCAAACTGTTAGGAATCTATCAAAACAGAGTTGCAGGCATGTCAAAACAGGAAGGCAGTTTTGGGCGGTGACTTGAACCTAATAAGAAACATTGAAGAAAATATAGGAGGAAAATATCTTGTTGACCCTTCAAGAGACGCTCTGGAAGAAATAAAAGTAATCCATAAACTCATCGACATTCCATCGTGCAATGGGAAATTTACGTGGAGCAATATGAGTGCAGGAACACATAACATCAAAGAAAGACTCGATAAGATCTTAATCCACAAAAGCATAGCAGCAGGATTCTCCTCAATAAAAAGTAAGATTTTCCATCCCACAACTTCAGATCATAAACCAGTGGTCTTGACCTTAGATAGAATAGGAAATCTCGGCCCAATCCCATTCAAATACAATAAATTATGGGACAGCAAGGAGGATTTCCGCAAGATCATAAAAGAATGTTGGGAGATGGAAGTCATTGGATCCCCACACTATGTCTGGGAATCCAAATTAAAATTCCTAATATCGGTAATCAAAAAGTGGGCAAAAGAGAATGCAACAATAGAGAAAATCAAAAAAATCGAGCTACAAGAAAATTGGAAAAATGGACTCAGGAAAAGGAGGCTCAGCAAACTTCAAAGGAAGAGGAAGCTCAGGAAAACGAAATCTTCAAGGAACTATACATGTAGAACAAAGCTGAGGAAGAGGAGCTGAGACAAAAATTGAGGTGCCTTTGGCTCGGTGCAGGAGATAAAAACACTTCCTTCTTCCATAATAATCTTAAGCTCAGAAGAGCTGGAAATCAAATTGATAAAATCACTGCTGAAGGTAAAGATTTAAGAGAGCAAGAGGAAATCAAAGAAGCAACCCACAACCACTTCAAACCTCTCTTAACTGCAGAACATCTGCCTACTAACAGTGTGGACTTCCTCCTACTAATAGAATGAAAAATCAATGAGCAGCAAAATAGAGAGTTGGAACAAGAAGTCTCGGAGGAAGAAATCAGAGCAGCCATGTACAGTATGCAGCCGGACAAGGATCGCGGGCTTGATGGCTTCACAATCGCCTTTTACAGGACTCATTTGGATATCATAAAGAAATATTTCATCAAGATGGTCAAAAATATCTTCAAAAAAACCAAGATGGAAGAAAACAAAAAAACTTCCCACTTGGAACTATCCCCAAGGAACCAAACCCCCTCTCCTTTGATCGCTTCAGACCCATTTCCCTCTCCAATGTCTCCTACAAAATTGTCACCAAATCTTGGCAAATAGACTGAAAAAGCTCTTGCCCACTCTCATTTCAGAGAACCAAGAAGGATTAGTCCCCAAAAGACATATAACGGATAATGTTATTCTAGTCCAAGAAGCAATACACAACAGTTTGCATAGAAAGGAAAGAGGTATGATCATAAAACTTGACATGGAAAATTCCTTCGATAGAGTCAATCACCAATTCTTAACAGTTGTTCTCTAAAAGTTTAGAATATCCATCAAATTTATAAACATCATTATGGAATGCATATCAAATCCTTGGACATCTCCCCTAATCAATGGAAGGCCTAGTCGCTACTTTCGTAGTTCCAGAGGACTGAGACAAGGCTGCCCCTCTCACCCTTCGTTTTCATCATCATGGTGGAAACCTTAAGCATACATCTGGAAAATCTAAGGAAACAAAAGGAGATAATAGGCATAAGTATAGCGCGAGGAATAAAAGAAATAAATCACTCGCTCTTTACATATGACACTCTTTTAATAGAAGAAGCCTCGACCCTAATTGCAAGGAGATTTAAGAGAATCTTAGACACTTTCATGGTTGTCTCAGGGGGACTACTCAACAACAAAAAGTGCAGAATTTACACTTGGAATGTCTTGCTTCAAGTAATGCAAAGAATTTCTCTAATCATGGACATCCCAATACAAAGAAACTGGAGCCACTTTTCCTATCTTGGCCTTCCCTTGCAAAGGAAGTTGTCAAGTTAGAGATTTGGAACAAGTAGATTGAAAAAATGAGAGGGCTTCTCCAAAGTTGGGGGCTGTCGTGGTTGAACCTAGCGGGTAGGACCATCCTCATAAAAGCTCTTCTTTCATCCCTCCCTATTTATCTGTACGTTGTCACTTTGGCCCCAACAAGTATTCACAAACAATTGGAGTTAATTATGAGAGGCTTTCTCTGGCAAGGAGGGAAAAAATATACAAAAGAAATTAGTTTGGTCCGATGGGAATAGGTGATCCTCCCCTTCGAAAAAAGTGGCATATCTATCAAATCCCAAGCCTAACTAACAAAGTGATGGGCTTCAAACTTGTGTGGAGAATGTTAATGGAAAAAGGCAACTGGTGGGTTGAGGCTCTTAAGAAAAAAATACCTTAATGGGCAGCACTCCAAGGTTCTCACTGATTTGATAGTGGAAAGACATGTACTCCAGCATGGAGACTGATCAAAAAAGTCATTCCCCAAATCAAAAATCATATCTTAAAGTCTCGTGTAAATGGAAAAGATACAAACCTTTGGGCAGATAGAATTATGGGCTCGGAGCCTGGAAGTCTTCTCCAGCAGTTCAGACCTCTGAAAATGTGGATGGAAGCTAAAAGCATTCATTCCCTATACAACATCTCGGTTTGGGAACACAATAGTTGGTCTGCTTGGAGGGACCTTCCTCTTTCAAATCACCTCAAAAATCAGTGGGCAGATCTGAAGCGAACACTGATGGGAGCTACTCCAACAAACAAATCCACTCAAGACAGCTTCGTTTGGGACCCAAATGGAGGAAAGTTCACTGTGAAAGATGGGTATCAACTCCTTCAATCTAGCAAAAACCTAAATAACTGGAACCTTGAGTCTGCAGTTTGGAAGAATGAATGCCTCCCAAAGAAAAAAAAAAAAAAAATTGTGTGGACCCTCCTAAAAGGGAATATCCTCACTACTGAAAATCTCAAAAAAAAGGGATTCAAGGTCCCTCAATGTGCTGCCTTTGCTACAAGGACGAGGAGATAAATCAACATTTATTCCTTGAATCCTCCTTTGCCCAACACTACTGGCACCAACTCATTAGCCCCCTGAGGTCTCCCAAAGAAAACTTCAATCAACTCACAACTTTTTATAGAAACTGGGAGAAAGGCTACCCCCGCGCAAGAAAAGGCAAAGAAACAATTACCCAAATATGGAGATGCATTCCTCCTACTCTATGCTGGCAAATTTGGCTCTCCAAGAATAGTTGCATCTTCAAAAACCAAAAGCCAAACCCAGCTCTCACTTTGGCCAAAACTCTAGGCTTAGTTGCAGAAATGATAAGTGCCAACACTATAACAAAAAATGATCACACCAATTGGCAGAAAGAAGAGGAAGAATGGTATAATAAATTTCCATTGGTCTACTCAATGAACAACCAATTCCCAGTAAAGTAAGGTAAGGGGAAAAAATGGAAACTCAGGGGAACTCAAATTGAAATTGAGCAGTGGATTCAAGAACAAAAGACTCTCACTCTTCAGTTTGATGGCGCTTCCAAAAACAACCCCGGACAAGCAGGAGCAAGGGGAATAATCACAGATCAAAACAGGCAAGTCATCATCACTTATGAATGGGGATTGGGAAATACGACAAACAACATGGCAAAGGCCTATAGCCTTTTACTAGGTACCTGCATACTGAAAAATTTACAAGCCAAAAATCCAGTCATAATTGGCAATTCGGCAATTATGATAGCAGCCATGGTTTTAGGGGGCGACTTCAAAAACCAGGCCCTTAATAGAATCAAACTCAGGATAGTGGATAATTCATAGCAATTGGGGAGCATACAATTCAAACACATTATGAGAAATAATAATGTCAAGGCAGATTCTCTAGCCAACAGTGTAGTCACCAGACCTATAGGGCAAGTCCGTGAGAACAACAACACATATGAGAAATCAATCCCATAAGATGCCTCTCCCCTCAGTCGGGTTCGTGATCCAAGGCCCCAACAGTCATCTCAACAACAAGTCTTCCTCTCCCTTCAGAACATGCAGTTGGATATCCGATCTCCTACACACTAACAATATCCATTCCCACTCCTTAAACACTATCAAGGAAATCCATAGGTTAATGGAAAATTTGTACTGTATAATGGATTGAGAAGAGTCTCGTGATAAGATTATTCAGAAATTAGGCAGCAGTCACTTCACAATCCTTAGTGGCTACTCAATAAACATTTGAATTGACATTCGGGACAGGAATATCTCAGAGCAGTCCAATCCGCACTCAGAGGCTCTGAAGATTGTGTGGGCTTATGAACAGCCCATGGTGCTTTGGCTCAGCCATCTCAATATTGCAATTGCGCTCAGCTCTTTCAGCTAAGGCTTGAGCTCCAGTTCTAGATCACCCCTGGTGATCTTCAGCTGTGGTTGCTCCACAAAGTTAGCTCTGAGAGGTATCTCTGAGTAGCCCGATCAGCATACAGAGGCTCTGACGTCTGATTGGGCTTATAATCAGCCCATGGTGCATTGGTTCTGCCATTTTAGTGTTGCATCTACGCTCTACTCTCTTAGCAAAGGCATGAACTCCCATTCCAGATCATCCCCGGTGCTCATCAGCTGAAGATGTTCCTCAACAACAGCTCTGCAAGGTATTGATTGTGCCTTTTGGGATTGTATTTTCGTTCTTTGCTCTAACATTCGTGTTGTCTTTGTGATCCAGCCTCTTTCATCTTCGCTAACCTCTGTTACTCAGCACTTTGTTCCTCATTCTCTCTGTTTCCATCCTCTCACTCTCCCTTCTATTCTTTATTCCCCATTCAGTAGCTTCTTCCTCCCTCTTCCTACGACTCTTTGCTTCCCACCCCCTCTTTCCTGCGAGTTCAGCATTTTATCATCTCTCCCCTGAACCGCCCCCACCCTCTTCTATCTGATCTGCCTACTTCCATCCTCCAAAACCTCTGTCAACCTTCACTCCCCTATCTGTAGCAAGCTAGCTCAGTTCTGCCTCAAAATCTCCAAGATTACCCAAGACTCGACAACAATGTCAGAAAATCCTTTGGACTGTGTCATCACCAACAGTAGTTGCACCCTCTGCAAGGTGCACTGCTTCATGATTGCCCGCTTCATCAAGCATTTCAATGAACTCAAAGAAGAAGTTCAGTTAGAGAACAAATCCAAGAAGAAAAAACTTGAAAAATAGAAGGTGGAAATTGAAGGCTTAAAAGAAAAATGCAACCACTTGGAAGAAGCCATCAGCCACATAAGATCTATGAATCAAATCATGCAAGGGGAGGCCTCAACCAAGAACAACGATAAAAAAGAGCAGCCGCCCAATGATTCAGTTCATCAGTTCTAGTGAAAATGTCTTATGCATTGTAAATATTGTCTACTACTAGGTCAGTTCATACAGCGATACAGCCGGTTTGCCTTCCAAGTCTTAAAAATAAAACCTAGTGAATTAGATCAAGGGACTACGTGCCCATTTTGGATCAATTCTACTTTGCTTCCTCTAGTATCTGTAATGGGACTTGTCCCTCTGCTGAAACTTTTTATAATATAATAGTATTCAACCGTGTTAAAAGAAAACAACAACAATACACTAGAATGCTAATTTATTAGATTTTCCAAATCGATTTATTATACTTTCATGTTTAGTCTTGGCATAAAGGAAAACATGCATGCATTAAATTTATTCATATCCATAACTACAAACTAAATAATACAAAGCCTTTTTATTTGAATAATTTTTGGAATAAGATTTTCGTGTAATTTAGTCATTGTTTTAAAGTGATATTTTGAATGGATATAATAAAAGTGTTTGTAATGAATATGTGCTATATAATTAAGTAACATAAGTATTTACATTTTAAGTTAATAATCTCCTAAAATATTTATTGATATTAAATATAATTTAAATATTTAAATATAGGAAACTTGTTCCCAAACTCCCATTTCATTAAAGTTGAAATTCTCCTAAAAAACTCTGAACTTCCTAGAACCATTCCCTCCAATTTGATATATTTAGTTCATGATTCTAAATTTTGGAAAAAGTTGGAACTAAAGGAACTAGTTTAAGAAATACTCTGCACCAAGAATAACTAGTTTAAGAAATACCCCTCACCAAGATCTATTCGTGTACAACTATATATATATATATAATCAAACCCTTCCCAATAATCTCTGTTGGCATATTGGAAATGGAAAAAATATTCTTCTCGAAAAGGATCTATGGGTTGGATGTGTGTTATCATCAAAAACTTGATCATCTAGCCTAATTTACTAGATGGATTGACGTACACCACGTAAATCCAATTTCACCATAGTAAAATTGCTTTCACTGTGAGTAATTACTTAATAAACCACCTTTGTTAAGTAATTTATAGTTAAACCCATGAAGAATAATTAAATAAATCACTATTTATTTGATTTTCTTCCGGGAATAATTAATTTAACCATTGTTTTATTATTATTCCTTGTTAAATTTGACCCAATCATGAAAAATAAACATATAAATCATTATTTTTCTTATTTTTATCTAAGAATAATTAATTAATTACTATTCTTTGTTAAATTTGACTAAATCCCTTACGAATAACTAAATAAATCCTTATTTGTTTATTATTCCTTAGCTAATCCATTGAGATGATAAATAGATCATTTATTTATTTATTATTTCTAAATAAAAGTTTAAATATTTTTTCCCTCCTAAACAA
>APFE030341997.1:140927-152576 GCA_000404065.3 Pinus taeda | reverse complement strand
ATTTATTATTTCTAAATAAAAGTTTAAATATTTTTTCCCTCCTAAACAAGTATAATAAAATATTCCAAGAATGGGATCAATAATATCTTATTATTGCCCATTATTCGAGGATAACTCAATATTTTGTTATAAATAGAAGGGGTTTCCATTCATCATTCACTTTTGATTATTTTCATTGTTGAACTCACTAATGCAGCTCTGATTATTTTCATTATCGCACATCATATTTTTTGCCAGGTTTTCACATTATAGAGGAGAGAAACTCCACACAAGTTGAAGACGTTTGAGGATAGCCAAGAACCCATCCCATAGAGGGAGACTGGTAACATTTATCTGTTCTCTTCAGAGGTGTTATTATAAAATTATTCTTTACATATATGGTTTCCATTGGATGATTAGAGTTATTACTCTTTCCTTTTGTTGTTTAACTAGGATTATAGCATAGATCTGGACTTTGGCAGGTTTTGTTTCTATCATTTGTTGTAAATCTAAAATGTTTAGCAGCCATTTATATTGTTGAGATTGGTCGTCATCCACAATCTTAAGTGGGTCCTTTTCGTTCATCATTGAGAAGAAAACACTACAAAAAAATTGGCAACTCCGCTGGGCTTTTATACTTTAGATCTAGAAACTTGGGTGACCTTTGGTTTTTAGCTTAGGGTTTCTTCTTTTTTCAACTCTTAATGTTTCCTAGTTTTTTAACCCTAGATCTAGTAAATTTCCGACTTCCGCGAGCTTTTTGGTCATTTACACATGTCACAGGAACCAACCGTGACAAAGGTGGAATTCTTTTCTGCGATTTCCCAATCGGGTTCCACGAAACATAAATCACAGTTTTTAGCCCAAAAAGTGTTATCTGGGCTCTAGAACACACCTTTCAGCCGAAAAAGTGTGATCCCTACATAGAAACAGGTCAGTTTGTGCAATTTATAGGTTTAGGGTTTTTCTCAGATCGGTTTCTGGGTTTTGCAGAAAGCTGTCTGTTGGGTTGTTTGGCCTCTGTCTCATCTCACTTAGGTTTTGATCCACTCTGATTTACTCGTCGAAGTCGAATTTATCCTCCCCTAGGGCTTCTAGTACACTTCCACCTTTTTAGGAGGAGTTTAGCTAAGTGATTAGTCTGAGTATCTGCAGCACTTTCAGCCACATTTTCTAGATCTGTAATCTTTTGTTTGAGATCTGTTAAGATAGGTTGTTAACATCCATAGTTTCACATTTAAACTTGTTTTGTCATTTTCCTTAGGGTCCCATTGGTTTCCCTAGGTCTTTCACCCATCTCCCTATCTTTTTGTAGAGATCTTCCATCTATTTTTTTGTTGTTGCTCCACCACTTTCCAGTAACTTAGTGTCTCTTGATCCCAATCACACCTACATTTAGACCTCTTAACCATTTTAGCATATTTCCCATCGGTTTAGCCACCAAGTAGTACAATGTTTGCAAACCAAGTTTGGGTGGGGTTTAGTTAATCGTTTTGTTGTTCATTTTCTGTTATTTATTTTAGTTTATTTTCAGCAAGCTTTTTTCATTCTTACAAACATGATCTGGGCTTAATCAATTAATACACTTGCACACACAAGCACACCTTAAGCGAAGGGCACTTGGTTTACACTGCTAAGCCAAGACTTAACATAATAAATTTATCTCCCCGCATCGAGACAAAGATATATTGTTGAATCTCCCTTCACCATTTCCATGTCGTGTGTGTCTTATCATCATTGTGCCACCAAGGCGTTTTTCATAGAGACTATTAGGCCTTCGCCCCCAATTTCTGCTTGGGCATATTAGTCATCCCCGTCGAGTTGAAGTTCATAGCCCTCCGAGTCCCCATACCAACTCTTCTCCTGGTCCTTCTGATTCTGAGCCTGCTTCACCGCATATTGTCACCATGTCTGGACCGACAGCAGGTGCAGGAACCCAACCTGGTGTTGGATCTGGTTCTATACCAGTGGTCACATCAAGCAGAATAGTCTCAAGAACCATTCCGGAAACCCCCATTCTCCTCTTTATGGTTGGGTTAAGTCTACTGGATCTTAACCAATTGATAAATAACCCCATACACCATGATGTTGGTTGGCCCCCTATGGTAACTAAGCTTCCCTCAGACATCCAAAAGTTTGAGGGTATTGCTGGAGAGGATCCTACCAACCATGTTTGATCCTTCCACATGTGGTGTTCGTCCAACTCCATAACCCATGACTCCATTCGTCTTCGGCTATTCTAATGCATGCTCACTAGAGACGATGCGAAACGGTATGTAGACTAGCCCTCTAAAACTCATTCCGTTTTTTAGATGCTTTTTTTTTTTTAAGTTGCAGTTCACGGTCACTAAGTGGCCGTTACATCCACAGTAAATATCGGGGTTGTTCCACCCGAAGGGATCTACTCGTCGGCCAATCTTAACAGGCTTAACCCCGAGGGCGTCGAGGATATTTGACCCCGTGACCTCCCAACTGGGAAAGTGCTTAGTAATGGGAACTCGACCATTTGAGCTATCCCTTGGGGCTCCATTTTCAAGATGCTTGCTAAAGCATTCCTTTCATATTTCCAATTACCTCTCCGGTATGACACTAATACAGAGTTATTGACCACATACCATCAGTCCTCCACCACTTTCCTTTCTGACCATGTTCAAGAGTGGCGATGAAGGAGAAGCACATGTCGTGCCCTACCTTTTGAAGACTGTGTCATTCTAGATTGGTTCCTTAAGAGCCTTTTATCCCCCATTAGGAAAGATGTCACGTCCCATTTTCCTCAAATTGAGGAAGAATCTCTCAGATCACTTTGAGATATGATATGATTTATGCACAATTCGGTTATGTCTTTACCATCATTCCATACCTCCCTCATCCTAGAAGTGCCAATGCACTGGGGGCATCTCACACTGCCAACGGTATCATTGGATCCCTTTCACACTCTTCACCATATACTTAGCAAATTTATGGCTACCCATAGAGGGGCACCAGTTCCTCCAACACTTATGCCCCTCCTACTAGAAACATGTTTCCTAGATCCCAACCCATCTACCAAATTGTTGCTCCTCCTTACACACATCCGATCACTCTAGCCCCTCAAGCATTAGCGCCACAACCTCCCATGCATCCTCTGCCCCAGTAGCCACTGCCCCCTCAGGGGTAGGTGTTTGCACAGTAGAGTGATACCAATCCCCCAAATTCAAAGAAAAAGAATAAGGGGAAGGGTAACAAGGGTAACCAGTGTAATCAAGGTAAGCAGCCTAGTGAACCCCAAGGGAACCAGCCTAACACCAACAACCAGCAACAAGGCGACCAACCCAAGTAGAACAAGGCTATTCGTATGAACAAGCCTTGTGCATGTTGTGGTGTACATGGCCACTATAAGCATGAGTGTCCCCTCTTACCCCAAATGCACCAAATTCCTGCGCCAACCCAACCGAAAGTGCTCACAAATCCTTCCCCTCAGTAAGGATTTGTTGCTACTCAACCCCAACCAGGTCAAGTAGCTCATCTCCCCCAACCTTCTCATCCTGGTGATGACCAAATCCTTATGATGAACTCTGATGACATTAACACCTCCAATATCAACCTACAAACTCAGTCGCGTCAATATGACAAGCCCTCCACTTCGTCAGCTACCGAGTCCAAAACCAAAGTATCCATTGATCCTATTACAACACCAAATGGTCCTTTATAGATCCCTCAACCTAAAGTTGAGGCCATTCCCAAGATCCCACAAGGACCATTACATTGTAATGCGATTTCTAATGAGTTGCACATACATACAATATAGTAGATGACTTGGCGCAATCACCTACTTCCATGTCAACACTAGAAGTCCTCCAGTCATGCCCTTCCCAAAAGAAAGCTCTACTAACTACCTTGGGTGCAGTGGATCCTTCCGACGATCATTTGATTGTCTTACCGATTGATACATCAAAGCACCCCCCATTTCCTTCACTTGTTGCTTTCCAGATACCAGTTAGAGTTCGTAATGCCATCATCTCCAGATTCATTATTGACGAAGGCACATCCACCTGTGTGATGCCCGCTATTGTTTGGAAACAACTTAATTCACTTGAGTTGTCCCCCTCCACCATCACTTTGCATGATTGGGATGGACACCACTCCTAGTCGCTTGGCATGTATGCAACTGTCCAGTGACCCTTGTGGGAAAGACTGTCCATGTCAATATCGAATTCATCGATGCACCTTTGGATTACAACATTATCTTAGGTCATATTTATACATATGCCATGTCAGTTGTCACAAGATGTGCTTCCCCCATGAATGGAAGATCATTACCATTGAGCAGTTGACTTACTACGAGCTGGCATCTGTGACCTCCCCTGAATCCATTATCTCGTCGATGTCTGACAAATAGTCTTCAACTCCTTGCACCAGTATCTCACCAGAGTCTATAAGGATTCATCATTGTTGGGTTCTTTCCCTGGTCCTCCATCTCCCATTTATGAACCTACTTCCATGAGTGTTTCATGTTACAAGCATCATGGGTTGCCCTTAAGCAGTCTGATAAATTTGTTCAACGACCAGCTCCTCAGCACCCAACTATTTCTCTTCCAGCGGAACCCTCTAGACCCACTCCCCTAGGACCTCCTCTATTTGTGGGTTCCTCTCCTATGTTCCCACTAGTAAATACTCTTCCAGGTCTCAACCATTCAGGAGTTATTCTGCCGAGACATTATCATGTCGGCCAGATACCTTCTTATTCCTGCCTACAGGAATTTTTCTGTACCTATCATGGCTTCATTGGTCCTTCCTAACATTACTCTGGGGATCCTAGTATGGTACATAGATCCCACTGCAAACCTTCCACCAAGTCAGCCAAGACCCTATCACGCTTTGACCCCAATACCCATGACCCCTACCATTTCTTCAGTTCC
This sequence comes from Pinus taeda, assembly GCA_000404065.3. NCBI lineage: Eukaryota > Viridiplantae > Streptophyta > Pinopsida > Pinales > Pinaceae > Pinus > Pinus taeda. Next base: position 147,699 of record APFE030341997.1, on the reverse strand, counting down.
ATTACAACATCAACAAAAACAACTCCTTTTGCAAAGGCATCTAGCAGGGGGAAAAGCCAAAAGGAAAGATTCGAAGAAAAGGCTCCCCAAGCTCCTCCAGCCCCTAGGGCCTCAAAGCTGACACCCGTGTGCACTTTGTGTCAAGTTGTTAGGCATGCCACCAACAATTATCTTGAACTTCCTCAACTTAAACCTTTGGTTCGTGAAGCATTCCCTAAGTCGAATATCCCATAAGTCCATGTTAACTTACCTATCCCACCTAAGAAACTCAAACGCTTTGCACAAACCACCCTTGTGCCCCATTGTTTCCCTCGTCTTGATGAGTTTCATGATTTCCTTGGGGCGATTCATGAATACGAGGCCACTCATAGGGGAGCCTCTACTTTTCTACCTGTGGATTCTAGTACCACCAGTCAGCTAGAATAAGGAGACTTTGGCCCTACTATTGTGATCCTCCCCACGATGTTGAGATGACGAACACCACAAACCCCATTCTTTAGCTATCATCATCCTTGAGTTCCTTGCAGGAAAAAATTTCTAAGGCTTTTGCACGCACTTCTATCGAACCTATTTCGATAGAATCCCAGGTCTCAACATCAGTAGATCCTCCATCTAACAGTCTATCATCTACCATTATAGACGATGTGTATGTGAACATTATTTCTTAGTTTGATGCACCAGGTAATGCCACCGCGTCATGTAGTTAGTCTTCCTCCTGTCTGCCCATATCCCAACCTAATGAGGACACCATGGAAGCTATGTCTATCCCTAATTACCCCTACCCTTAAGTAAGGGGGCATTTATTTAGAGGATTTTGAAGGCCATTTCCTTCCTAACTCTCTCACTGTGCTCTACCTCAAGAAATTTCTCACATAACACATCCCTTTGATTTGTGTGTCTTTATTTCTGCCATGAAGTTAGGTAGATTGCATCATCTCATCTATTTTCTTTTACACCTTTCATATGGATCCATCATCCACACCGTATATTAGTCATGCCGATGGTGCAAGTCTCTTTTCCTGGAACCTAGCCTCGACAACCTCAACCATTTTTACCCCCTTGCATACGTTAGTCCTTTCAAACGGCATGTACATTGGATCTGCCACCAATAATCAAGTTGAATGATGTAGTGATAGGTTTGTTAGTCGATGCCCTTGCTCATCACATTCTTCATCTTCATCTTCATTTAGATTCCTTGCTACTTTTCATGCAATTAAATGGTGTGTATCATGTGAATAACCAAGTCCTATTTAGAAAATATCTACGATTGAAGCTATTGGTACGTGAATTTGAAACCATTACTTTCAGTCATGTGCGTAGAGCCCAAAATCACTATGTAGATACCATTGCAAACAACATTCTAGATTGTCATTTATCACATGTATACCATAGAAGACAACCATAAACAAAACAAATGGCGAACCATCATCATCATATAAAATGCATAATCATATTATGCATCATATAATGTTTGGAGCCATAGCTCTAAATACACCCAAAATGCCCATAACATGTTACAAAAATCACAATCAAAGGAACCCACATGTCCCTGCATCTAGTCACTGTCTGGCGGATCTCGCGCCAAAGGCTCTGCTCCACCCACACGTATATCAAGTACTTCCTGAACCACCATCATCACGTGTTGCATGATATCTCACCACTCTAAGGGAAGACTGGTGCACTCATCTGTGTATCAATCCTCTAAGTCATTCCATCCATGCTCTAAAACTCTGGTCAAAAGTATATCAAACCTACGATGCAAATCCGCAAGTAGCACAATATCTTCTGGACCCTATTATGACGATGATGTCCCCCGATATGCAGCCCCAGGCGTTGCAGCTCAGCCTGCATATCTTGTCAGCTTCACCGGTGCTATGTATGCATACAACATATTCACACTCAGAACATATACATGTGATAGAAATATAAAATGCACCATAAAACATAACAACTTAACACTTACCATCTAGTCCAGAGAAATTTTAGGGCTAATATTCTCAGTTGGGATAATTTTCCATGTTTTTTCCAAAAAAAAAAAAATTCACCGATTTCCATTTTTTCTAAAAATGATTTGCCCACATTTTATAGTATGAAATTATTTTACCTTAAAAATCGCCAAAATTGTATATATACTAATATAAAATCATTAGAAATATAAATATTTTTACAAAAATATTTCCAAATATTTTACAATTTACATATTAGGGACTAGCAAGATTCGCCAAGGTTTCTAAACTTTAAGATAAACTTCCATCATTAAAATTTTCCTTGGTCTAGTCCCCATGCTCGCCTGGGCGAAACTTGCAAGTCAGGATCCCTTTGATAGTTCATCACATTATAAGGGTAGTCATCAATGTAAAGGGGCATCTGGTCCCAATGTGCAAAAAAATTTGTTCGAAACACCCATCTGACTCCCCCTCCTCCTCCTCTTTGCAGTAGCTGCCCCCAACAGCACATCCTGGGCTCCTACGGGGCCCCATCTCGGATCTGAATGTGAGGATAGATATTGGGTATCTTCTCAAAGAAGAACACACATAGTACTGTACCAAAAGCACAATCACGATTCACTTTCCTCTTCCAAAGACTCAGCTACAGCATCATCTGGGCCCACCCATAGTAGGTCTCGACCAAAACACTCTCGACTAACATCATCTGCCCACTAGTGATGTTGTGGAACGCCTGTCTGCCCAAGACCCATAACACAGCTGCGGCAACAACCTGTGTCTCTAGCCTCTCTAGATCAACAAGCGGTATAGTTGTGCCCTTGAGATGAACACCTCGTCGACAATGATGCTCCAAGAATTCAGTAATATTCCTCCCACAAGGTAACACCAAATGATATCCCCCACCACTCCAAGGGGAGGCAGTCCAGTCAAGAAGCAAATATCCTATAATGTGAGCTCAGCCTTGTGCCCCTGCATGAAAAAGACCTCTTGGTTTGGATCCCAATAGCTGACAATTCTCGATAACAAGGGCTCACCTGCCCTCATCAATAGATTCTCTACCAACTTAAGAACCCCATAATGAGCCAATGCCCCTCAAACTTCCTGATCCCCCTGGATCTCGAATCGAAGAGTATCCAAGTCTCATTCACGCCAGTTGATTTTCAACTCTGCCATGCCTGCAAAACACCACATGTCTTTTCAGTACATAGAAGAAAACAATGGTCTACACTGATCAGCCTACAACCCCCACCAGGCCAACAAACTAACCCTTCCTCCAAGTACAAATCGTAGTTTTCAGCCCAGAAGGTGCAAGCTTGCAGGTTTCCAGCTATTTCCTACGAGCCGAATCCCACTTCTGGACCCATAAAGTGTGATGCGACTCTGAGAAAGGGAAAAGGTCCCTTAGGGAGCTGCTAGGTGCCAAAACTCAGGAAATAAACCACTGGAATTGAAGAGATGAGTAAGGCCACCTACCCAAAAGTTGTAGATCCTGATTCCAATGGTCAGTTTGTCCGCTATGACCTCCACAAGATTTAGAGCCTCTTCCTCCTCCCCAAATTCACCATAGCTATTAGTGTTAGTCTTTGAAGCCTTCTACCAGTGATCAAACATGCTCTTACAAACTGGTCTTAGGGTGTCAAAGTCAAATTTTGTCATTTCAACGAGTCCTCAAGTAAAATTTGATCATCAGGTCTTAGGTCTAGGATTGTTTTTCCAAAGTTTTCCATGTGTCGATCCATGTCACCATTTGATTTAGTGTACCATCATACAAAAATCTGTCATCATCATTTCAGGTTCCAATGGGTCATTTTACACCTTGTTCGTGCTTCAGTTTTACTTGGGTAACGCCCATTTCCCTCTCCTAGGGTTTTGAAGGTAATTTCTCTTGGATGGCCAAATGATAAAAAAAACTTGTACCCTAATGTTCATACACCTTCCGCTATCCCTAATATACCTTCTTAAACAATTCCCATCACCGATATCCCTCAAATTCCTCATTTTCCCACAAACCCTATCTTATTGCTACAATTTGATAATTTTCTAGGTTAGGCCTATGTTTTTCCCTTTTGGACCCCTTCCCCTCACTCAATATTTGAAATTCCACTTTCCCTTGCTTCCTAACATCCCTCCCTACTTCCTAAAATTTTCTCAATAACTTAGAAGCCCCTCATCCCCTTCATTTCCCTTCATTTCTACAAATCCCCTGTTCCACATATCGGGATAGGTTTTCTTCAAACTATGTTTATGAGCAAGAAAAGATGAATTTGACAATAGTGAGAGAGGTTTTTGTCCATCCTTCACCCAAGAAGAAAAACTTCTTTCAGTTTTTAGACAGGTTTCATGGTTTGGGAGAAATGTCAAAAACATCATTGGCCTCAGGAGGATTGATGCACTTCTAGAGTGACATTGGGAAAATCAAGCTTTAACCTATTTGGGATGACAAAATGACTTGCTTGATGAGTCAAATGATACCTACACAAAGATAGATTTCCAAAGAGCTATCATGAGCTTAATTTGGAGTTGAGGAAGACCTCCAAAAGTTGACTATAACAACACTCTACATTTAGGCAACCTCATTCTGCATATTTTGACTAGTCTTGGGAGAATTCATTTTGGAAGGGGAAAATGACCTCCAAATTAGGAAAATCAAGATGTTTCAGAAAAAGGACAGATAGATATTTCCATCAAGCTATCTTGGGCCTGATTTTGTGGAGTTGAAGGCCTCAAAAAGCATGCTTAACGCGGTGTTGCGCATTGGGCTGATGGCGTTGTGCATTGGGCAGTTTTTGTCAATTTTGCTTAAAACTCAAAATTTCTCCCAGTTTGACTACCAGTTGACTTTTTCTCTTCTCATTGGTAAATTTTTTATGGTAAATGATGTAATATGATGTAAATTTGATGTAAAATGACATGAGGGGGTAGATACATCAATGAAAAGTGGTTTAAAACTAAATGTATCAGTTTCCTTGGTTTTAGAGGCAAGTTCTTCCACTGCCTATTTTCTTGTTCCTAGTTTAGATGTAGTTGAAATAGCTCCTTAAGTCTTGGATTCAACCCCTGATGGATAGCTCAAATGGTTTTGATTTCTATATGATGTGTTTTTCCATTCATTAGCAAAGGTTGGACTCTTGTGGATGCTTTGAGCTTCATTGTACATCACTTCTGCAGTTTGGCAAGGAAATAAACTAGGGTTTTGCAGCTATTTTTGTGGGATTCTTGTGGTAAAGTGTCTTGGAATTGTTTCTTACTTTGTTATTTAGTTTCTCACATGTGTTATATGTGCCAACATCTATTTCTTGCTTCTTAACTAAATGAATCAAGATAGATAGATGGAATACATTGATATCAGTGCTTTGCCTTGGGAATACATTTAGTTTTTAATGTTTTCTACTATTTGAAGAGGATTCATGACCTTTGCACGCACTCCTCATCCCCTCACCAGTCTTAGACCTACCATATCACTCCATTCTAAGTGCCAAAACACCTACCTACCTCGCCCCACAGAACACCCTGCAATTTTGACTTGATTTCCTGGAGCCAAATCTTCCTGCTCCATTTGATCCAGCAGCAAAACCATCAAAATCAACCAAAACCCTAGAGCTATTACACCTAGCCTAAAATCCATATTCAGTTCATTCATCTCCATTTATATTGACAAGGAGAGAGCCCTCTCCCGACCTGGTAGGGCTAGCTACCAAGTTAAGCATGGTTTGTGGTTATCCTAAGATTGCCTCCCTTCAGCCTGAGGATGATCTAGGCTCTAACATAGTGGTGACCATACTGGGTGATGTAGTTTTATGTTCCTCAGTCAAATGTATCAAGCTCTGATCTGATTTTTGATGATGGACAACGATCAGACACCGGAAAGCTGAAATCATTCACCTGGGGACTCCAATGTCGAAAAAGCCCAAGGTTCAGAATTTTTATGGCAACTCTACTCTTCAATAACCAGTAGCCTGAAGAATTTCTTGGTGAATTCAATGTTATCAAAATGGATTAGCTGGATCAAAGGTATGCTCCCATGAGCCGAGATCACATTCCATGTTTCCCAAATAAAATTCTGAAGGTATATTGGCAAAGGAATTTGCTTATGTTTAAAGATGATGATAGGAATGATGTTGCTTTACATCTAGTTAGATTTCACATACATATTCACAAGTTGAATGTTGGTTTTCCTGAGGACTACTTGATGAATATATTCATGGCCACTCTGGAAGGTGAAGCCCGATCTTAGTATGAAAGTTTGTTGCCTACTAGTGTTTACTGTTTGAAAGGTTTTTATACCATGTTCTTTGAAAGGTATAAAGAATCTTATCTATCCTTAATATTAGTTCAGAGCTATTATAGACATGCTTATAGTTTTATTGAAAATCTTGAGAAAGTTTATGAAGATGAAGAGTTCATTGGCAATGAGATCATGGAAGCCCTGTATGAAAATCCATGTTATGCTCTTAACCTGCAAGATGATACCAGAATACCAAATGAGCGAAGAAATATACCCAGAAATAATAAGATATAAATAGATAGAAATGCTTCTCTTTATTGATCAAAACCCTTAAGGTAGGGCAACACCATACATTCACTCCTTAAGGAAGGAGAACACTCAACAAGCCATATGCCTATTCATACAATATTCCTTGACACCCCTCAATGGGGAGTCTCTAGCCTCTATATAGGCCTCATACATACAATACCATGGGTCAATACCATGGCTCCCTCAATACCATCTATGTAATACCATGGACCTGTTACATTATTACTAACTAATTGTGGTCCCTTACATGATACGGGTTAACCACCTTATTTATTACTATGGCCCATCCCAT
>APFE030341997.1:94591-140907 GCA_000404065.3 Pinus taeda | reverse complement strand
AATGTAATTTTCTTCTTTTTATACAAGAGCTTCAGGAATTTCTTCTGCACATTAATATTTATAGTACCCACTGATTCCATCCAAGGGTATCCCAAAACAACATCCTCATTAGCCATATCTGAAGCATAAAAATCAGAATGAAATACATACTTGTCCATAGAAATCTTTAAATCTTTATAAACTTGCACCTGCTCATTATTAACCTATGTGTGCTCCATGTGTTTTGCTGGCACTTGTAATTTTTTTGCCAAATTGACATTTATGATATTTTGTTTGCAACTAGGATTTATAAACACAATGATCTTCTCCTAGTATACCTAGGGGGGATAATATGGGGTACAAAGGGAGGTACCTAAGGGAATAATGTAATAATGGGATGGGCCATAGTAATAAATAAGTTGGTTAACCCATATCATGTAAGGGACCATAAGTAGTTAGTAATAATGTAACGGGCCCATGGTATTAGATAGATGGTATTGAGGGAACCATGGTATTGTATGTATGAGGCCTATATAGAGGCTAGAGACTCCCCATTGAGGGGTGTCAAGGAATATTGTATGAACATGCATATGGCTTGTGGAGTGTTCTCCTTTCTTCTAGTATGAGACCATTTGTCTAAAAGGAATCTTTCATATTCGGCCTCTGAGAGTTTGAGCAACTGGTCAATGTCAAATGAGTGCCACCATTTGGCAGCCTCATCTTTGAAACTAATTGGTACTATAGCCCTCCAAAATTCCCCATATTTGAACTTTAGTCTCTGTATGAATTCTTCAATATTAGGGCTATCATCTTTCCCTGTAAAATTAAGATCCGCCATGAAAAGTATTTTGAAAAAATTTCACTTACTTGGCGAAAATTTGAAATGGCCACAATTCCATCAATATTGTTCAGAATCCCTATTAAGCCCTGTTTTCGGAAATAGAACAATCATTTTGCATCTTCTCATGTGGTAGAAATCCCGATCTAGGCACTGGAATTTCATATCCATGCTGCAACTCTCTCGCCATCACCAAAAATTCTGAAAAGAGCTAATTTTAAATCAGCGATATATTCCTCATCCAGACTCCGATTTGAATGATATTTTTTTTTTAAATCAAGTATTTTTTCACAAAGAATCCAAATCTGCAATTAGTTTTTGTAGAGTTTTCCCCAAAACGTACAGATCTGCACTGCAAACTCGCTGCCTCGAAAAAATGTCTGCAACACCACTGATTTTTAGATCAACGATATCTCCTTCATCGAGACTCCGATTCGGTTGTTTCGTTTTTAAATCAAGTATCTTTCTCAAAGAATCCAAATTTGCAATTAGATTTTGCAGATTTTCCCCCTAAACGTACAGATCTGATTTACAAACTCACCGCCCCAAAAAATTCCTGCAAAAAATAAAAAAAATTCTCCACTTTTTCCCAAGAAAGTTCTCTGATGCCACTTGTTATGCTCTTAACCTGCAAGACAATACCAGAATACGAAATATGTGAAGAAATATACCCAGAAATAATAAGATAGAAATGCTTCTCTTTATTGATCAAAACCCTTAAGGTAGGGCAACGCCATACATTCACTCCTTAAGGAAGGAGAACACTCAACAAGCCATATGCCTATTCATACAATATTCCTTGGCACCCCTCAATGGGGAGTCTCTAGCCTCTATATAGGCCTCATACATACAATACCATGGGTCAATACCATGGTTCCCTCAATACCATCTATCTAATACCATGGACCCGTTACATTTACTAATTACTTCTGGTCCCTTACATGATATGGGTTAACCGGCTTATTTATTACTATGGTCCATCCCATTATTACATTATTCCCTTGGGTAACTCCCTTTGTACCCCATATTATCCCCCCTAGGTACACTACAATCCATTTCAGCAGCATAAAGAGAGCTTAATGGATACTTATCAAGATGCGCAGGAAAATTTGTAGTAGGATCAAGATCTTAGTACAATGGAAAATGATGAAAGAGAAGGTCTTATTTCAGACCTACTCATAGTAGATGACAGTATGCAGGGAAATCAAGTTTCAATTTTATATCGTGATGATGAAGAGTACCTTGTTCTAAATCCCATGAAGGAGAGCTTTGTTCTTGAGTTCATCTGAAAAGAAGAAGATAAATTTATTGATCCAAGTGTTCCCATTTCATTAGAACAAAGTCTTCACGAGGAAGTAATCCAGTCCTTTTATGAAAAACAAGATGAGATCTTTGTTCATGTAAGCGAAAAATCGTCCCTAGATAACTCAATGGTAAATGATACAAGTGTTAGTTTTGAGTTTCAAGAACTAACTGAACTTTTCCCTCATATGACTGATGAGTGTGATGATAATTTCATTGCCATGTCATATGAAGATGATCAACAATGTTTTCAAATTTTAGAAGACTAGGGAATTGATTACTGTCATTCAGGTTTTTCATGTATTGAAATGTTATTTCAAGAAGACAATAATTGCTTGAGCAAAAGAAAACAAAATGTATTATCTCCTCTGTCTGAAGATGAGATAGATCAACTCCTTAAAGGTTAGGTTACAGCCCAAGCTAACACAGGTTTGCAGTGTTCACATAGTCAAGAAGGTGTTAATGAAGCTTCTTCCACTTTTGAAAATGATAACAGTCTTGAAATTAGATTTATAGATCAACGAACAGATATTGTTTTCCTTCATGAAAATGATAAGGTTGTCATGTTTGATAATCTTGAAGAATGTTTTTTGTTTAAGAAAGGCTTAGACTATGAAATTGAGCCTGAGAGAGATAGTATGCCAAAATTCGAGTTAGAATTTCTCATGGTCAAGGAATTTACAGCCAACACTCAGATAGTAGAAGCTTATACTGCTCTATGCCTTCCTATCAATCAACAACCAACTATTCTTTCAGATCAGAATGAAGGGAGTACTTGTATTTTTGCTGCTGGATCTCAAGACAAGCTAGTGCTTAAGGATTTTCAAGATCCCTTCGGCATTCCTTTGCAAACATTAGAAAAGATGAATGCTATCTAGTTTGTTAGCATAAGCCTTGGTTTCAGTTGTTATTGTGAGTTGCCTACATGTACATCGTTCTACCTGCTCGGGGAAAGTGAGAGTAGAATTTCAGTATGTAGCCGTCTGCTGGATTGGTTACATTGGAAGGACCACTTCACATGATTTTACATATTTCATCAGTAGGCAAGTAGTTTTCATCATGATTTGAAGCCCTCAAATCTCGATGGTCTGCTTCCATTAAAAAGCTTTGTAAGTACTTGTTTCAATTAAGTAAGTCTTGAGTCTTTTTTTTTTAGCCAGTTCAGTTTTGAGTCATTTTGAATCATAGTGTCAGTTTTGGTTTTTGAAGTTTATTGACTGTATTGCCCAATGGATGAGACACTAGTCTACTCTCCCCGAGATCTATGGCTCTTGGCACCTCCAAGGAGCTACCATTCCCATTGGAGCCAATGTTTGTGTCATTCTTTGAAGCCTTCCACCAGCGATCATACATGCTCTTACAAACTGGTCTTAGGGTGTCAAAGTCAAATTTTGTGATTTCGATGAGTCAAGTAAAATTTGATCACCAAGTCTTAGGTCTAGGATTTGTTTTCCAAAGTTTTCCAAATGTCGATCCATGTCACCATTTGTCTGAGTGTACCATCATTCAAAAAATTTTCATCATCATTTCAGGTTCCATTGGGTCATTTTACACGTTGTTCGTGCTTCAGTTGTATTTAGGTAAGGCCCATTTCCCTCTCCTCGGGTTTTGAAGGTAATTTTTCTTGGATGGCCAAGTGATCAAAAAAACTTGTGTCATGATGTTCATACACCTTCCCCTATCCCTAATATATCTTCTTAAACAATTCCCATCACTGATATCCCTCAAATTCCTCATTTTCCCACAAACCCTATCTTATTGCTACAATTTGATAATTTTCTAGGTTAAACCAGTGTTTTTCCCTTTTGGACCCCTTCCCCTCACTCAATCTTTTAAATTCCACTTTCCCCTGCTTCCTAACATCCCTCCCTATTTCCCAAAATTTTCTCAATAATTTAGAAGTCCCTCATCTCCTTCAATTCCCTTCATTTCTACAAATCCATTGTTCCACATATTGAGATAGGTTTCTTCAAACTATGTTTTTGAGAAATAAAAGATGAATCTAACAAAAGTGAAAGACATTTTTGTCCATCCTTGACCCAAGAAGAAAAACCTCTTTCAGTTTTTACACAGGTTTCATGGTTTGGGAGAAATGTCGAAAACATCCTTGGCCTCAAGAGGATTGATGCACTTCTGGAGTGACCTTGGGAAAATCAAGATTTAACCTAGTTGGGATGACCAAATTACTTTCTTGGTGAGTCAACAGATAGCTAGACAAAGGGAGCTTTCCAAAGAGCTATCATGAGCTTAATTTGGAGTTGAGGAAGACCTTCAAAAGTTGACTGCAACAACACTTTGCATTTAGGCAGCCTCATTCTACACATTTTGACCAATCTTGGGAGAATTCACTTTTGAAGGGGAAAATAACCTCCAAATCAAGAAAATCAAGATGTTTCAGAAACTAGACAGATAGAGCTTTCCAACAAGCTATCTTGGGCCTGGTTGGGTGGAGTGGAAGGCCTCAAAAAGCATGCATAAAGCGACACTATGCATTGGGCTGATGGCACTGCGCATTGGGCAATTTTTGTCAATTTTGCTTAAAACTCAAAATTTCTCCCAGTTTGACTACCAGTTGACTTTTTATCTTCTCCTTGGTAAAATTTTTATTCTAAATGATGTAATATGAAGTAAATTTTATGTAAAATGACTTGAGGGGGTAGATACATCAATGGAAAGTGGTTTAAAACTAAAGGTATCAGTTTCCTTTGTTTTAGAGGCAAGTTGTTCCACTACCTGTTTTCTTGTTCCTAGTTTAGATGTAGCTAAAACAGCTCCTTAACTCTTGGATTCGACCCTTGATGGATAGCTCGGATTGTTTTGATATCTATATGATGTGTTTTTTCATTCATTAGCAAAGGTTGGACTCTTGTGGATGCTTTGAGCTTCATTGTACATCACTTATGCAGTTTGGCAAGGAAATAAACTAGGGTTTTGCAACTATTTTTGTGGGATTATTGTGGTAAAGTGTCTTGGCATTGTTTATTCCTTTGTTATTTAGTTTCTCATATGCATTATATGTGCCAGCATCTATTTCTTTCTTCTTAGCTAAATGAATCAAGATAGATAGGTGGAATACATTGATATCAATGCTCTGCCTTGGGAATACATTTAGTTTTTAATGTTTTCTATGGTTTGAAGAGGATTCATGACCTTTGCATGCCCTCCTCAGCCCCTCACTAGTCTTATACCTACCATCTCACTCAATCCTAAGTGCCAAAACACCTACCTACCTCGCCCCACAGACCACCCTGCAATTCTGACATGATTTCCCGAGCCCAAAGCTGTCTACTCCATTTGATCTAGCAACAAAACCATCAAAATCAACCAAAACCCTAGAGCTACTATACCTAGCCTAAAATCCATATTCAATTTAGTCATCTCCACTGAGATTAACAAGGAGAGAGCCCTTTCCCAACCTAGTAGGGCTAGCTACCAGGTTAAGCATAGTTTGTGGTTATCCTAAGATTGCCTCCCTTCAGCCTAAGGTCAATCTAGGATCTAACAACAGCTAACATAACAAATGAATCCAAATTGGAGGGAAAATATCCTTTCATAAATAAATTCCTAATTTTTCTACTACCCATTTTGACTAGACCGTAGCTCTATTTGACAAACCATCAGCGCCCTTGGAAGTTTCTCACCAAGCTCTAAAATGGGTCATCCTCAGTTTTTGATGATTTGACAATTCATCCAGAAACCATTTTTCCAAGAAGGTCACTTCGCCGTCTCTCAAAATCAAATTTCATCATAAAGAGACACTTTTACTTTGATTTCCACCTCCTCTTACTACTTTTTGTACTATATGTCGATTTTCATCAGGAGTAACCATCATTTACTCATGTTTTCATGGTCCCCACCGAGCCTCGTTTTTGTGGTAGCGTCATTGAGTCGCCCTGGTTTAGAGCATCCACAATGAGTCACCCTTGCGTTCTTGGAGTCTATTTCATGTCCCATCATCTCATGTCACAATATTCCATCCATATTTGCATACCATCCATCCTGTGTTGCCCATTTTGGCCTCCAGTCATACAATCCCTATCCCCTCCGGAGTTGAGTCAGTTGTTGTCAGGTCAAACATGCACTTTATTCTCTGACAAGGGTAGTCATATATTTTTCCCTCAGTCCCATTTCCCCATTATTCCTAGTCTCATTCCATCAATCACATTACTATGTTCCCTCATGCTTTAGTTGAGGATCCTCATTGCCTCATCTATCATGGGCCCTATTGTGTCGCAATCAACTCATTTATTCCAAAAGAATGGCCTAGAGGGTGTTGTATCTCGATTTCAGATTCCATTCTTTTTCAGTGCCTTGGATCGAGCAGAGGGTCTCATTATTTCCCTTTTATTTGGTTGTTTCATGTTCGTGATCCATACACTTGATGGTCCAGTGATGCAACAGATTGTACCAATGATCCTTGGGTGTGTGTGAGATGTTTAAGCCCTCATGAGGGGGTGGCCCTTCAGGTAGCCCCCCACATGCTCGGATGCATACCTACTATGCTAGATCCTCAGATGTATTTCCGCATAGTTGATGGGTTCAGTTCCTACCGATCGCAATGTTCACAGCATGCACATCTCCTCCAGATGATCCATTCAGTTTTGCAGAGCCCCTCCTTGTTCAGCAGGGCTTCTTTGGTTGTTCTACCCTCCCTCCCACCCATTTTTTGAGGGAAGGGGATTTGTATCTCATGTACTTAGATATTATTGTATTTAGTCTTGGCTCATGTTTTTTCTAGGTGCATTATGTATATGGGACACATTGTATTATTTTATGGCTCTGTTATGCCAACCTGTCATGTGCCATTCAACATGTACTTCATTGCTAAATTTTATATTTCTACGCGAACCATTATTTTTGTACTAAGTTATCTCAGCGGGTATGGGTATGCCTCCCCCACCTCATTGAGTTTTGGTACCACAACATAAAAGGAGACTTGCATTACTCTTGCCCCCTCTATCTCTATCCTCTTTCACTCCAGCTTTATTGGTCTCTCTCTCTCTCTCTCTCCGACTCCCCTGTGTTGTCTAGTGATTGTGTCTTTACAATGTACTCAGTCATGCGTTTTGCTCCTAACACTCATACGTTGGGGGTAAATTTGTTATCACCAAAAAATTGATCATCTAACCTAATTTACTAGATGGATCGAAGTACACCATGTAAATCCAATTTTATCATAGTAAAATTGCTTTCACTGTGAGAAATTACTTAATAAACCACCTTTGTTAAGTAATTTATAGTTAAACCCATGAATTATAATAAAATAAATCACGATTTACTTGATTTTCTCCTAGGAATAATTAATTTAACCATTTTTTTATTATTATTCTTTGTTAAATTTGACCCAATCATGAAAAATAAACAAATAAATAATTATTTATCTTATTTTTTCTCTAAGAATAATTAATTAATAATTAATTAATTATTATTCTTTGTTAAATTTGACTAAATCCCTTAGGAATAAATTAAATCAACCCTTATTTGTTTATTATTCCTTGAGATGATAGATAAACCATTTATTTATTTATTATTTCTAAATAAAATTTTAAATACCTTTTCCCTCCTAAACAAATATAATAAAAGACTCCAAGTGGTTATTCCAAGAATGGGATCAATAATATTTTATTATTGCTCATTATTCGAAGATAACTCAATATTTTGTTATAAATAGAAGTGTTTTCCATTCATTATTCACTTTGGATTATTTTCATTGTTGCACTCACTATTGCAACTTTGATTATTTTCATTGTCGCACAACATAGTTTTTGTTGGGTTTACATTATATAGGAGAGAAGCTCTACAAAAGCTGAAGACGTTTGAGGATAGCCAAGAACCCATCCAATAGAGGGGACTGGTAACATTTATCTTTTCTCTTCACAGGTGTTATTATAAAATTATTCTTTACATATCTGGTTTCCATTGGATGATTGGAGTTCCTCTTTCTTTTTGTTGTTTAACTAGGATTGTAGCATAGATCTAGACTTTGGAAGGTTTTTTTTCTAGCAGTTGTTTTAGATCTACAATGTTTAGCAACCATTTATATTGTTGAGACTGTTCGTCATCCACAATCTTATGTGGGTTTTTTTCGTACATCATTTAGAAGAAAACACTACAACAATGCGGCTTACAATATCTGTTACCTAAGGTTGTCATCTAGATTCT
This sequence comes from Pinus taeda, assembly GCA_000404065.3. Lineage (NCBI taxonomy): Eukaryota > Viridiplantae > Streptophyta > Pinopsida > Pinales > Pinaceae > Pinus > Pinus taeda. Next base: position 132,626 of record APFE030341997.1, on the reverse strand, counting down.
GAACATGAATGGTTTCTACTCTATTCCTTAGATCTCCCTCAGGCACAAATTTATAGGAACTCAAGTTTGGCTCTCCAATCAAGACCTCCAACTCCCTAAAAATCTAGCTATGATCTAGAAATTCTACATCACTACTCTTTGCACATCACATGTACTAATAATTGACCAAATATATAAACTTATTTGGGTCTTCCATCCATCAGGGAAATAGTATCCAAGGGTTGGCTACCTTCTCTTAGCACAAGCCGAAAACAATAGCCTCCCCTTGGTTGGGGAAAAAATATGGAAGCTAAAATGTCCTACAAAGTCTTACCTCTTTGTGCAGCTCCTTCTTAACAACAAGGCTCCCACATGGGACATCCTACAAAAAAAATCCTTCTAGAGACTTGATTGATGCATCCTCTATGCACAAGCCTCCAAAACCACAACACATATGTTCATCTTCTGCCCTTATACCAAATATGTTTGGCAAGAAATCTATGGGCTACTAGATCACTCCTTCATTTGGGAGGGAAACTCCATAGAAGGGAATTTGCGGAACTGGTTCTCTTCCATCAGAAATAAGAAATTCCCACCCCTACCTCTCATAATAGCTTTGGAAATTAGACTATATTTAAACAAGGCTTTCTTTAAATAAAAATACCTAGTGGCTATCAAAACCATTATTCAATGTATAGCTATTTTGGATTCTTAGAGGTGATCCCTCCCCAAGGGAATGAGAGGAGTAAGGAAGAAGATCCAATCAAGAAGGATCACCAGTAGGATTTTTTTGGTGGAGTAGCCTAAATGACCCCCTCTATGGGTGGGGTAGGGGGGATTCTTTTTATCTATGATACACACTTTATTTTCTTCTCAACAATCGTTGGAGCCACAACAAACACCTTAACCAAGCTCGGGCCTCTTTAACTACTCCTCCCTCTTGCAAAGGATACTTAGATTAACAAGTTTCATGTAAATGATGACTCAACCTTATTCATAAACTAGATGACAATAACAAATTGAATCCTCAACTATACCCTTCAACCTTTAGATCAGTTTGTCTCATAGCTCATCTTCTCTTTCACGGATATCACTTATGATCATATATACAAGAACCAAAACACAAATGCTAACAGAGTGTCCAAGACAAGAATGGACCTGACACCAAACTGCTATAAACTCATTGAAGTAAAAGAGAGATAACATTGTGAACTATTTCAAGGAACATGGTGATTATGATATTTATCATAGAGATATCTTGACAATTGATAATGTATACCTTTTTTACATATGTTTTTGCTACTTTTCTCCACAATGCTAGTGTTGAAACAACCTTTAGGGCTTATTATTTTGATATTTTAAGGATTTTGAGGATGTATTATTATCCCTAGTTTTATAGTATGCATTTTGAAGAATGATAATGGGCTATATCAGCTAAATATTATGCACAACATCTATGTGGTTTCAGACATCTAGGTCCTTAACCATATTACCAACTTTGAGCTTCTTAATGATTTCGAGCTTGAATCTGACCACTGGCCTTTGTATTTAACCCTCAATCTAGTTATGCATACCAACCACATGTAGGATAATAGTGAAATCCAAAGACACACTCTTTTCAATCGGAATAATAAAAACCTTTTCTTAAAGGAGTTAAATAAATATTTAAGTTCCTTGACTTATAATAACAATATTGATCAAATTTATCACAATTTTACTAGTAACCTTTCCACTACCATCAACAATTTCTCTACTGAGGTTTCATATAAGAAAATCAATCGAACTTCCAACCCTTGGTATGACAAGGATTGCAAGAGTGCCAAGAAAACTATCCATGACGCTCCTAATGAAACTGTAAAGCTCCAAAACCCTAGTTTATACAAATCCCTCATTAAAGAGAAGCAACAACCTTATATTAATAAGAGACAAGAACATCTTCTTCACCTCTCTAAAGTTGCACCTAGAAAATTTTGGCGTAATGTGCTTGTTCATAAATTTAAAGATAATCATTTGATCCCCTTAGAAAAGTGGTAAATATATCTTAACAAGTTGTATGAATCCCTAGACACCATGGACAACATCATTAGCACTCTTATTAAGGAATATATATTTTCTCTTGAGGGCGTTGAGTCTGGGATTAATAAGCTCACTAGGGTGAAAGCTAAAGACATTGAAGGATACCAAGTTGAGATCTTAAAGACGAGAAGTTCTATCCTTATTCCTCATCTTCATAAGCTTCTCAATTTGGCTATAAAGCATGACTTCCCTAAGTCTTTGACACAAAGCCTTATTGTGCCTATCTTCAAAAATGGGGACAAAATTGTTCCTACTAATTATAGGACCATTATGGTTAGCTACATCTTAGCTAAGACTTATGATCTCATTTTGGAAAATAAGATTAGCCATTGGCTTGAAAGACAGAGTGAAATAACTAAAGGGAAAGCTGGTTTTAGGAGATACCACTCCATTATTGACCATCTCGTCACTCTCAGGATCATTGTCGAGGAATGTCGCAATAGTAAAGTCGAACTATTTTGTTGCTTTGTGGACTCTAGAAAAGCCTTTGACACTGTTCCTCGGGATAAGCTTTGGAAAAGGCTTAATGACATCATGATTCCTCCTGAGTTGAAGATTGTTGTGATTTGCCTCTACGAAGACAGTTGTTGCTAAGATTAAAACCATTGAATGTTGGTCTAGATATATTAAATGCAATATCAGAGTTAAGCAAGGGTGTCCCCTTTCCCCTACCCTATTTTGTATCCACATCAATAAGATAGAGGAGTGTCTGGAAATAATGAGGTGCAAAGGAACTGATATCGTTGGTATTACTATTGCTCTTCTCCTCTACACCAATGATATTGTTATTTTTGCTAGAAGCCATGAGGACTTGGACAAGAAGATTAAGACTCTTCATGGATATTGCTCCAAGATGGATATGATGGTTAATACCAAAAAGACTAAAATCATGAAAATTAAGTCCAAAAATACCACTCATGGAAATTTTGTCTATGATGACAATTGCTTGGAACGTGTCTCCTCTTATAAATATTTGGGTATTGACATCCCTTATCAGCTTAGCTGGAACTACAACATTGATAAAAGGATTATTGGAGGTTGGAAAGCTTATTCTTCGCTTGAAAACAATTGTAAGGTTGTCAATCTTTGTATTTGGAGTAAAAAAAGTCTCCTCTTTGAGACCCTCATCACCCTTGTTGTCTTATATGGTTGTGAGTTTCAGGGTTGCAGTATATTCAGAGAGTCTTGGAGAAATATTGAGAGGATCCAAAAGAAATTCATAACCTACAACCTCAAGATCGAGGGAAATACCCCCTATCCTCTCCTCCTGATCAAAGCTACCCTCTCCCCTATTCAAAGCGGGGCTATGTTTAAATATCTAATGTACAATAAGATGCTTTACAACATGGAATCCAAGAGGCTTCCTAAAATTGCTTCTAACTTTAGTAAAAACCCCCATCTTCTCCTCAAGCATGGGTGGCATAAGGATTCCCAGTCTTAGTTCAGCCACTTGGGGATAAATGAGGAGATCATCCTCAGAAACACAGATAGTGTCAAAGGTACTATCACCTCCAAAGTTAAGGATAAGTTGTGGGATGATAAAGAGCTGGAGGGTAAAAGGAAGCTAATATATTCAAAAGGAGGTGATCAACCCCACCCTGGAGAGCCAAAATTATCTTTATATTTTGACCATCTCATAGAAAAAGATGAACATCACTAAGATTAGAACTAACTCTCATGAACTTCGTAGTGAAACCGGGTGGTGTTCTACTCCCAAGACTCCCTAGGATGATAGAATTTGTCAGCTTTGTGATACTAAGAAAATGGAGGATGAAAAACACTTTCTTTTAGATTGTCTAGCCCTTACTCACATCCGCTCTCATTTCTCTCACATATGTCACACTTCCAACCTTCTTGACTTACTTAGTCAACCCAACTATAGTGATCTTGGTGCGCTTCTTTCCCTTCTTTTTTAGCAGAGAAATAAGATTCTAAAGAATTACAATTAGACTCTCCTTCTTAAGGTCCAATAGACTGCATTGGTCTTAATGGACGTAAATTATCATTATCATCATCATTATCAATTTTCAATACTTTTTTTTAGAAGACATGCTTGATGTTTAATGTAATATACCCAGAGTAAAATCCTAGGTGGTAAATTATGAATTGAGTATCTTTCAATGTTCTTAGTTTTATCATTTACAATATATTTGTCTTCAATCTTAAAATATATATATATATACACCTTACATAAAAGCCAGTTTGTAAACACAGAAAGTGTATTTCAACGTTCTTAATTTTGTCATTTACACGCAAATAACATATTTCAATGTTCTTAATTTTGTCATTTACACACACAAAGACTATCTTTGAATATACTTAATTTTGCCATAACAAAATAATAATTATAACTCCATAGTCAACCGAGTTACTTTAAAGTTTAAATTTGAAAATAAGTACACTTAACTTTCAATACGTTTTTTTAAGAAGATATGCTTGGTATTTAATGTGATATATTGAAGAAGTAAAACCCCAAATTGTAAATTAAGGATTAAGTGTCTTTCAATGTTTTTAGTTTTATCATTTACTATATATATTCAATCTAAAAAAACTTTATTAAAGAAATAAATAATTTAAGCATCCTAAAATATTTAAGAAAAAGTCAAATCTATTTAAAAAATATTAATCATTTTATATTATCTTAACATTTAAATTAAAAAATTAATATTAAATACAAACGTTTTAAAATATTTTTTAAGAATTTTTTTTTAATTATTTTAATTAAATTATCTCACCGTACCTAATTTAGTATAAATGATTACTATAATATTTTTGATATATTTTATATAACATCTTCCAAATCTAAATTATACCCAAATAATAATTTGGAATATCCTAACAAATACAATTTTGTAAGCAATGTCCTTAACCTTAAAGGCTCCATGAATTGATTTTCACATATTTATATATAAAAATATAAAGCCAAGCATTAAATGCTAAACTATGAATGTGAGCATCACTAACTAGTGACATGCATTAAAAGCATTCAACGCGTAGTAGGTCCAAATAAAGTATCATTGTCATCCCGAGGTTGTCACAAATAATTGTTTTTTAATATTTTGGTATTATTTAGTTTTCATGGGTTTTTAAGTTGAATATTTTAGTGTTTGATTTGGTCTAACTTAGTTAATTGAATCATCTTTAATGTTTGTGTTTGGTTTAGTCTAATTTGATTAGTTGGATTAATTTAGGTGTTAAATGTTTCTTTGGTTTAATTTGATTAGTTGATTAATTTTGGTGGTTTTGTTTGATTTGGTCAAATTTTTATGTGATTCTCATAAAAATGTTATTAAAAAGAGAATACTTTTATAACAAAATTAAAAGAGAATATTTTTATAATACAATTAACTTACACTATTTAGGAGACATCATATAATCAAAATCTTGAAAAAAAATAGATAAAGGTTCTTGAATCACCTATCAATGTGGATGGAGATATGGGAGGAATGTTGAATTAACAAATTGTGTGATGTATATGACCATTAGTAATATAATATAACTTTATGAAAGTAATGTGATAATTTCTTTAAAAAAAGTCAAACTTCATTTAATGTTCTATTATAATCATTCAGCATTAATGTGTAAATTTAAAATACTTCATTTATAATATTATTTTCATTTTATATTGATTACGAAAATGATAACTTGTAAAGTATTGATGGTAGGTAATTTATTATTATTGAGTATTTTAAAGAAAAGGACACAAATAATAGGGCCATCAATGATATAAAGAGATGTAAATTAAATTATTTTGATGGGTTTTGGGTGATACTTAGCGTGTTCAATTTTTATGTGGGTGTGTATATGAATATAAAAAAGTAAAATAATATTTTTGGTATAATTAATTTAGTATAAATTGATTATTAGTGTATAATGATGCGGATATAATTATGTTTTATTATATTGATTTGAGGTGGGTGAAGTTTATAGAACATAAAATATATTGATTATTTTTTAGAAATTTAATTTTAAAATATTTTTAATATTTTATGCTCATATTCATATAAATGATATATTTTGATTTTGGTGTCTTTTGTTATATTGGTTACTTGGATTGTTACATATTTTTTCTAGTTATATTTATTTACTTGTAAGGCTCAAATTTGTCTGATAGAGATAGGATTTCTCTTTCTTTGTAATGTTTTTTTTTCACCTTCATCTATAAGCTACACTAGTGATTTATTATAGAAGTCCATAATGGTTATGTGGGCTGCTAGCTATTCCATGCCAATTAAACTATCACATGATCCTAACAATAGTAGATTAATGGTAGATGTTGTGGGCATGCCACTTAACTAGAGAGGGCACAATTCCACTAACTTTATTACCCTCTTTTTGGTTCTTGTGGCCACTTGGATTAGCCATGAATTTGTGTGGGGTTTCCTTTGCAAGTTGCACATCTTTGCAACCTTTTGGATAATATAACTAAAATTAGAACTGAGATCAATTAAAATTGAAACAAGATGGTTGGTAACCATATCTTCCATCTCGATCACTGAGGCTTGATGATATTCTTATCTTTTATCCAATGCCACGTAAATTTGAGTTACGCTCTCAACTACATTGTTCATCATCACTACATCTTGGACATTATATATCTTATTGGTGTTTTGTTGTTAAAGAGGGTAATCCCTCTACTTGTGGTTCTCTCCACATCCCCAACATTACAATGACCTTCTCATGGGCTCCTTGATCTCTTCTCTTATTATTTTAATAGGTTGGTCTCTACTAGCAGTAGTGAAATTCTACTAGAATTCACCCTTGTTGATCCAGATTGGATCATTATATTGTTTGTCATCCATGTCCATGCATTCAGAGTGGAAAAAGTGGAGGAATCAGATCATGAGGTTGTTTCTACTGGTGGGATCCAATTTGGCAAAACGAGGTTTAAAACTTTTCAAGAGAATTTTTAGGCATCAAATGACATATTTTGGGGGTAAATTTTTGTCGCTTTAGCATAGCACGTTTTCATGTTATTCTACACATAAATATATTTCCAACGACGCAAGAAGTGCATCAATTAGAGTTCACATGCAAAATTTATGGCACTCAGAAGTTGACCTTCTTGTTTTCACACCTATAATTTGGGAGGATGTCACATCAGCCCCCATTATTCAAGGAAAAAGGGGCTAGCCATGTGATTATGGTGTAAAAGACTCTAAAAGAGTCTATATTGTAAATCTAGTTAAGATTTGATGTAGTCAAACTTAACCACTAGTAGGCTATCAATTTGTGTTATAACTAGACCACTAGGAGGAAGAAGATTCCACTCTTTCGAGTGCATTTGTTCCATAGTTGAGAAAAAATAGCCAAGAGTGATAGGGGGTAGAGCACACAAAGAGGATTTGTGCACTGTAGCAACCCAGGAGCCACATGTCATACTTCATCGTACCTACATCCATATTTCCAGATAGAGAAAGCGAGTGAAGTGACCTCATCCAGCTGAGTTTTCTCCTGAAAGGATTTCCCAAAACATATCTTGTGTCTTATATGTGTGTGAGATTTTTATTTTGTTGTTCTCTATTTTATATGTAATTTTTATTTGCATGCATGTACTTAATTACAGTCAAATCTATAGATCTAGTAATTTAATAAACTATAATAGTGTAGAATTTCATATTTTTAATATAATAGTATCAGATTTATTGTGATGAACTATCAAGTGGAATATCCATGGCAGTTTACAGATCACTTGTCAGGAGTGGTGAATTTAACACTTTTCCCTCCTTGCTTGTGTCCTAAGGATTTTGGTCCCTTTCCTTTGAAACTGCCTTTGTCCTTATTCTTCCAATATGACTGGAATTCAGCCCTATGTTAAGACTAATCATATCAATAGTTAGACTTTTAAATGGTTTCTTCTAATATTCTCAGCTCACCAAACTCAATTCTAACTTGGCATGACTTTGGTAACCCACTAATCTATCTCAATAGCTTCAAAATTTGTTAGTTAATCATCCAATGAAAGATTTCCTAGATTATGTTCATGGAAGTCCTTAATTTTGTTATCATAATACCTCTTAGACAGGTACTTCTTACAAAAATATTTTTCAAATTTTCTCCATGATAGTTCCTTTACTCTAATTCCTTTGACGGTTCTCAAACCTTCCCACCATATATCAACTTTTCCCTACAAGTTGAAAATGACTACCTTGGCCTTCATGTTTTTAGAGTAGTCAAGGAATCTAAAGTATTTCTTCATTTCGAAAAGCTAGGCTTCTGCCTCTTCAACCTTCTTTATTTCTCCATCAAAGGTAGGGGAGTTTGATTTCTTGAACTCTTCCGACATCGAGCTCTTATCACTTCTCCTTTGTTGATTGTGGCTTCTAGTTGCAGCACTAGAAAATTGGTCATGGCTAGTTGACTCTCTTTCTCTATTTCTGAGTAGGAATTCTTCTCTCACTGAGTCTTCATTTGATTACCTATGCATTTTCCTTTAACTTGTTTTCTTCTACCCTATTGGTTACCAATCCCTTCCTCCAAATTTCTTATGGCATTTGCGTGTATTTGTGCCTACCTAGATAGTTGGCATTGAGCTCATGTTGCTTCTTCCTTTGCAGGTCTAGTAAGCTATGCAAAATCACTTCCTTTCTTGTGCTCTCACAATATTTTCATTATCTACCTTGCAACTTCTCAATTCATCCTTTAAGATTCTGCAGGTATCCATCCATTTAAGGGAATTTTCTTTTGACCTCTTTCCAACTAAGTCCTCTTTCTGATTATGATGGGATCTGTTTGTCTAAATTATACAATTTTGCTGCTCATTCCTCCAATTCTTATTGGAATTTGCATCATCTCATGTGTTGTCATACACAAACAATTGTTAGTTAAATATAGCATGAATATACTAATTTATCACCTTGTTTTATCAACACTAAGTAGGGTATTTTTTAAGGATTCAAATATTATGCCTATTTATAGTATTATATGCAACTATTTTGGTTTGAAAAATCATACATGTAGAATGTAGGCAAATATTTAATAAAAACATGTAATTTTTGGCAAATGTCATCCGTTTAAACATATATATGTAAAAAATGGATGAATTTTTAAACAAATGGGCAAAAAATATATATTTTTTATTTTTTTCCTTTTCAGAAAATGTCTAAAAAATAGCCAATTAGTGAAATTTCACCCCTAAATTTTTCCTTGACACTAAGCATGTTGATCTAAAGTTGTTCACATAATCAAAACCCATTTCAGTTATGTATATAGATTCCAAAGAAAAAGGAGATATCAATATTCTATCAAGGTTAACAACCACATCAACTATAAACCAAAAATAAGCATATATAATAATTAAATTGTTGTATTAAATTCTATCATTTGTGCATGAGCCTCTTCAAGTCTAGTGTTGAACCTTCGCTTTGATACCACTCTATTACATACCCATTCCCTCAAATATTTACAAAGGTTACAGGCTACCCAAAATTTTCTTTTTCATTTTACTAGGTTGACAATAAGCTATGATACTAGATGGGGTTAAAAAATACCTCTTGTCTCAAGGAATTTAGAATTTAATTTTGATACCATTGTTGTGATCATCTCGCTAAAATCCATACGATGATATTCATTTTATCTCAATCTAAGTCATAGAGAAAAAATTATACCCATTAGAAGTTTTTGCTTATTCAAAGAAGACATGTCATCATAAGGGCCCCATGTGGCATCAATGTGGCTTCCACCTAGCCTTGGTGGCACATGCATGTCATCATTGCAGGGTCCTCATTCGAGTGGCTTCTCCTTTATGTGCATGACCACTACAGGTTAAAAACATACTAAAACTAGTAGTGGGTGGTCTCCTAGTGGGTAGAGTTCCCACACTTAAACCACGACTAAGCTAGTGTGGAAACCACTTCAACCAAGCCAACGGTATTTTGTGCCCTCAATGGTGACATTAATTATGGGAAAGAGTGAGGTCCACATTTATTCATTGTCATTGATTAAACAAAGGAAAGTTGGCATTAATCCCAATTGCACCCGTGCTCGTTAAACATAAACCAATGAGGGGGGGCCCCCAATCAATCTTGATTGCCAATCTCGATCCTGTGGGAAAAAGGTAATACCACAAGAAAAAGAGTAATACCACACTCCATTTATATGGACCAAATAAAGTGTTCGCCCCAATTGTTAATAATTCTAACCTTTTTTAAGTGTGGTGTGAAACCATCGAGATTATACCACTTGCGATGTCATCACCATGTCACCTGCCACATCCTCAGAACATCATCACCATGTCACACTAGTCCATGTCATCTTAGCATTGGATTCTCAACCTTCCCTCTACTCCAACCTCATTTTAAAAAAATTGACATCTAAGGTCCACGGTCAGAGATTTGAGAGTAGGGTCCACTAGGTCATGTCATCTCAGTGCCTTGGTATTACAGGTTTCCTTACCTCCTCAAGCACAAGCATTTTTGGGACAATGACCAAGGACCGATATTGGCCAACTGACATCGTGTCACTATACAGATTGTCCCTTGCAATTCTTCTTGAGGTTTGATGGTCAATGGTGTGGTTCTAGTACTCACGGTTCCACCTTAGCCCCACTCTCTTCTATTTCTTCACTTGATTTCTTGTTGAATCAACCCAAACTTCATCAACGTTTTTCATTACAAGATTCGACCAAGTACAATGGCACTCAATGGTGGGAAATAACTTGATGATAGGGTCCCACTCTAGAACCATGGCCAGATCAACCAGTTCTTTTTAGTCTACCTAAGTTCAAATTTTAACAGATGAATAAAAGTGTCATTGACAATGGCTAGTCTGTATGGTTCAACAACTGGAACCTTAGTTGAATTCACAAAATTCTTATTGACATCACCCAATTCCAAGGTTTAACACACAAAGGAAAGTGGTGGTGGGCAGTGGTCGATCTCATGAAACAATTCTATGTGGTTTATAGAGGAAAGGGAGAACACGAAATTTAGGTGGTCTAATGTGCATGTGCCCAAGGATTTGAAAATTCATATCTCTAAGTACAAACAAAACAAGGCGCGAGACTCCATAGCACTTAAAAGCACCTATTCTAATACCAAAAGAAGGCAACATCCCCAATATCAAATATACACCAATGGCTATAAAGTGAAAAAGGATAATACACCAATTTCTCTGATTTAGTTGACTTATTGATGATTGATTATGAATTCTTAGAGGCATGGGTTTATTAATTCAGTAGAGTGTAAGAATACTAGTCTATAAAAATACACGAGGAATTGTAAATCCTCCAATAAATAATCATATTTTGGGCAAGTCAATAAGTTATTTCATTCCACAACCTTAGAAACCAAAATGAATGAGCATAAAAACATTATTATTGCATCAATCATGAACAAAGTAATGGGAAATGCAACCCATACATTCACTAAATTCATAACATCCAAGATATCATGCAAATCATGATCATAATGATGATCTTCACCACTTAGGAATTCATTAGCATTTAGGATAAAACAAAAGCTCATGCAAATATATGAAATCCATGGAACATCATAGTTCATAACTCAATACCTCAATGCAATTGACTTATTTGAGAATATAGAGATGGTTGGCAACTGAAGGAGGGACTTCAAATCTCTGTTGTAGTCTAGTTGGTTAGGATACTTAGCTCTCACCCAAGAGACTTGGGTTCAAGTCCTAGCAACGGAACCATTTGTTGGCTTGAGGGGACCTGACTCAAGTTTAGGATTAGTTAGCCAAACAAATCCCTACACTACTGGCCCTTTCAGCATCAGCCCGCAAAGCGCGGACTAAAGTCTCACCTAAAGCAGTATGGGGGGATGCTGGAACCAAGTTTCCACACCCTTGAGATGGTTGTGATGTCGTTCTATTCCGGCTATACCTACCTTTGCACAGGTTGCTTAGCCCTTTGTTCCACTCTTCAGTACCTTCGTGGAAAGGTACAATTGGCCCTCACGCAACCCTAACCTGCGGCTTAGGGACTTTCGCGCTGCTAGGGCAACGAACTGCAATATCTCCCAAACTAGGCTAAGTGTCTTACTTATCTTATTAACCGATGCATCTACATACATTCGTGCATCATATAAGAAATATAAGTGAAATTCATACCCAATATAACAGATGCATAAACATGAAACAAAGACACAGAAATTATAGAATACTTCTCTTTATTGATAATTCTAGATGATTACAGATCGACCCGCCCTGCGCACTTAGCTACAGGGGTCCGTGCACTCAGTTGCGGACTTCTAGGCCTCTGTGTACTTAGCTGCAGAGCCTCTACTTATGCTACAACCCAAACTTAGACTTTTTCTCTAACGATATGACTCAATCCTTCATGATTATTGATTCCTCTGTGCTACCAACTACTTAGAGCTTAGCTCTATTTGTACAATCCCATGGTCCGCGGACCATGGGTAGATCTTTTATAGCCAACATTAAATTACCAAAATAAGGGTGGACAACCCTATGACTCTTTAACATCTACACGCTCCGCGACCACAAAATGTGGAGTCTTTACACTTGGATTACAAAATTGGACCAAAATATGGGCTTTTAGCCGCAAAACTGCCCTTGGGGGATCCCGTGCCCAACATGCAAACATATGAAATCCATGGAACATCATAATTCATAACTCAATACATCAATGCAATTGACTTATTTGAGCATATAGAGATGGTTGGCAACTGAAGGAGGGACTTCAAATCTCCATGCAACCATAGGATAACTACACTACAAATTTCTTATAGATGACCACTCTTTATCTAGAGGAAAAGTCTAAGAGGATGCTTCCTTAGGGAAAATTCACACTATGTCTTGGTATAAACTCAAGAGAAGGAGTCCATTGTCTAGGTGGTTTCTCAACTACCCTCTTGCAGTAAACACCATAGTGACTCACTTACTCCTCTGAGTTCAATCACAAGGTTTCAACCAAGGTCCAGATAAGGCATTGCTCAATCTAAGAGGTTGAATCCACTGCCTGGGTGATACCTCAACTCTCTTTTCATTGCAAGCACCATAAGGGTTTGTATTTCATTGTCTAGGTGGTTAACAACTCTCCATCAAACACCACAATGACTCATATTTCCATGCCTAGGCGGTTAACAACTATACAAGTAACACCACAGTGATTTAGTGATCCACTAAGCCTCCCACTGATTAGTTAAGATTGGAAACAAATAATATAATTGCCTCAAAACATAAATACAAGGAATAACAACCTAATTTTAGAGCACAAGACTCATTCGCAATTCTAGCATTGCTCCAAGGGCTCCATGTCAAACATCTAATGAATTTTCTCTCTCCATTTGCATTATAGTTTCCCCAACATTCGTTTCTATTGAGACCCTCACAATTTTCCTCTATTCTCTTTACTCTTTTGTTTCCTTCCTTGTATCTCTTTATGTAACTGAGAGAGTTTCAACCTCCTTCTTCCAATTCCTTAAGGAAAAGACAACTATGGGCACTCCCCCCCATCCAATCAGGTCTCTTGTTATCTTTTAGGTGGTGGCTTAATCGATTGTGCCACCTCCTACATCTTTAAGGGTAAGAGGCACCATCCTCCACTTCTCCACTCTCCGTCATACTTGGATCTATGTGTCCCTTCCTTCAAGATAGTATTCCATTTATTTAATTACTTTTCAAGAAAATTATGATAATATTCCATTTATTTAATTATTTTTCAAGAAAATTATTTAACACTTTAATTGCTTATAAGATTTTTCCTAGTCAATCATGGTTTCCACATTGGCTTTCACAATTATTATCACACATACAAAAACAAGGGTAAAAAGATGGGACTATTACATGCTAAAAAACAAAGATTGCAAATTTATTGTACTAGATTGTCTAATCTTGGCCAGGAAACCAAAATTATGAGTATTAGGTTTAAAACATCCATAGAAATTTGCTTCAAATTCAGTCCAAATGATATAAACTTTGTATGAATTTTTATGTCACTTCCACCATTTCTAGCACTTAAGGTCTAAATGAAAGACAGATGCATGAAGTTTCATTAAGTCATCAGTGATGCCATGTAGCGAAAAATAGTGTTCCATTTAAGTGACCTAGTGAATGACATCGAAGACATCAAATTTATTCACATCCACTTTACGCATTCATAGATCACAAACAAAGGGGTTAGAGTGTGGCCCCATGGAATTTAATGAGTTAACTCCTACTTGGTAGAATGATTATTTCCTGAATTCAGTAATAAATTCATAAAATTGTTTAAGGAGTGATTTTAGTTAATTGGTCTTTTCATTAACTATACAAATATTTTAACTATACAATTTTTTTTCTAAGTAATAGCTTTCTTGCACTATAATTTACTCTACAATTTGTCACACAACATTTCCAACTAAGCAACATGGGTTCCATAATCATGGTTTCATGTAGGCATTTGGATGTTGTACATGAAAAAAAAGTTACTAGAGAGTGGGTTTAGTGATATAAGTGTAATGTAATGGGACTAATGGGTCCATCCAACAAAACTTACTAGAGATTTATAGCAATGTCATCAATGCGGCTTTCTAGGGTTATTGAGATATGAAGTCAATGTTGGGGTGAGTGGATCCATACATGGAAAGGCTTATGGGAAAAGGGAACCACTATGAATAATGCAACATATGGATTCTATTGATATAGGTCTCAAATAAGGGTGTATGTGGGACCAATCTATACTCTCTATTTTTCTTAACTCTATAGAGTTATAGTTCCACATGAAGAACAATGTGCTAACAAACTGCTTAAATTCATAATATTGAAGATTATGTAGGAATTTCCTTAATTAGAAGCATAAATTAGGGTTTCTAGTGACTAAATGTTCAAAACTTCAACTTACCCCCTTGTTTTATATTTTTTTCTAGACCAACAATAAGTAATAGAACTTTTAGGGTCCTAAGGAAATGGACTATCTTGTGTTATTGATCTTTGATATATGTGCAAGCTTGAATAGCAATACTCAACGAATTTTCTTAGGGTTTTAACTAAGGAGGTTTGACCATATGATTAATTTTACTACCCAATCACCTAGGTATTAGAGGACAATCTTCCCTACTGTTGTTTTTATTACTACTATATAATCCAATGCAATCAAGAAAATGGATTTAAAGATGGTTCTAGGACACTTGACTTTCAATATACCTTAGGGTAGATAGAAGTGAAATTGTACATAAATGTGGCATCTGATATGGTATCACTTAAATAGGTACCAACAAGGGCTATGAAGGTTTCCAACAAGATGAAACTTGCAATTTTTCATATCTGTATACTTCCTTTGCCACATGCTTAGTTGATGAATGATAGATCATTATGTTATATATAGAATATTAAATAAATATCTAGCTTGAAAAATTTCTCTAAAAACATGCTAAGGAAGTGCTCTAATACTGTTGGTGATGTGACAAAAAGAAATATTCATAACATAAATTACATATATTACTTAGATATATTGCAAAAAGAAATAGAATTACAAACACAATGGATAATAAGAACCAAAATATTATACCTTTATTGATATGGAAGCAATTGATTTGAAATTGGATTAAGTGATGTCTTCCTCTTTTCCAAAATCAAATAAAACAAAAATTTGGACCATGTCAACGCTTTGTAAGGTTAAAAATGGGTCTTGAAACAATAGGTTTCCAATATCTCTTCAAGTCATGAATAAGTCTTCATATGTAACTCAACATAATGAACATAACAACACATAATCCATGCAGGCATAATGAAGAGCAAGACAAAAGGTTTGTTGATGGATTTCACCCCTCCTGGGCTACATCTCCGGGCTTGTCAACATGACTAGACCACTCATATATTCAGTATCAAATGAAGTACATAAGTGTTTGTTGCAGGTAAATTAGTGGCTATTACTCCTACAAGGTAATTTTCTCCTACAAATAACTCTTGCAAACATCAACAACTCAAAGCATCTCCTATAAAGATGACATACTTCAACTGAAATGAGCTAAAATCAACATGCGAACCCTTCAATTCCACATTGAAGCACATAATCAAAACTTCATGTTAAGAGAATTTAAACTTGAGCTGAACCCTACTGGTTACAGTTGCTGACATAACCTTTTGGAAGTGAGAATACTCCTACAGGGTCCTCTCTGTGCTCAAATACCTTCCAAAACTACTTCCAAACCTTGACTGATCCATACACCTTTAGTCTCAAACCTGCAAAAAGACTCTAAAAATATGCTCAAATCATAAATTAGAGGTTACCAATGGATTAAGAATATCCAAAAGCCCCTAAGTAGCCTCATTTGAGCTCAATTTGGATAAAAAATCAAAATGTTATGAGCTTCCAAGCTCTCTCGTGAATTTCACTATTAACCATCCTACAAATTCGCCCTTCTATCTATCGGTTCTACAAATCCGCCCCGAAAATCACTAATGGAGCAACAATTTCTCTACCTTCCTATGCATTTTGTTAGATAGTTAATTTAGCCTTAGAACCCTTAATCCGAAAAACTCATGAATTTCACTATTAACCATCCTACAAATTCTCCCTTCTGTCTATCAGTTCTACAAATCCGCCCCGAAAATCACTAATGGAGCAACAATTTCTCTACCTTCCAATGCATTTTGTTAGATAGTTAATTTAGCATTAGACCCCTTAATCTAAAAAACACAGACACATGGGCTACATAGGGTCGAGGGTTGGGCCTTAACGCCTACCCCTATTGGTTAAACCCTTAAAGTTTAGGACAAAGTCACATAGAGTGCCACAGGTCCAAGGGATGGGCCAAAAGATAGCCCTACATGTTGGAGCTCCCAAACCATAGGTGCACAGTAATGTTGAAGGTCATATGACCTTGGGGTTGGCCCCTTCACAAACTCCTCCGCCTAGCACCCAAACTTTGGGCTTGTGGTTACGTCAAGGGACATATTGAATGGGCTAGGGCCATACCTTTCGCGCCCTCCACTGGGCCCTCCGTTGTGATGACATTGGTCATGTGCTATGACAAAACTATGGCTAGTCCAAAGTCTTAGCCCCATCAACTGTTCACTTCGGAATATAACATTATGGTCTCGTGGCTTGAAGTTGTTGGTGCCAGAACCATGGGTCAAGGCTAAGCCCGATCCCTCGGCTCCATTCTGCATGTTCTTCAGTGGGTGGTGTGTTGACTGGGGGCTAGGGCTTAGCCCCGACCCCGTCCACCAAATACAAAACATATAAACTTTATATATAACTTTGCCACTAACGTTCAAAAAGAACCACCCTTGGCACAACGATAAGGCATTGTATTGCTAGTTCGGAGGTCACGATTTTGATTCCTATGATGGCCAGTTTGGCCATGAACCAATTTTTGACCAATACCAGGATGCCATGTGGTGACCTCCCATTGGGCCACATGGCTCACATTCATAGGGTCACGTCAAAAACTCATCTACATATCAAATACACCCATCAACCAACGAATCAGATAATTCCAATTATCCACTTTTGGTTGGCTTGTACCTGTATAGTCACCCCATTGACTCAGCAGTATGGTCAACCTAGTCAACACCCTAATTAATAGGTCTGCCCAAATTTTGCATGTTTGGAAAATGATCAGAACTCGATATCGAGAGCATACGATATCAGTTTTGAGCAATTAAAGTTGTGTTGGATTAAGATTGACAAGTTCTTCGATTTGGCACTAGTTTGAAGAATTTATGGGCACTTTCATTTTTTAGTGTAAAGTTGATCACTTGATCACACCTCCCCACTAGGAACTTTTAGACTCCAAAAGTTTGCTTCCCTAGTCAATATAAAGAAGATGGAACTCAAAAACACCCATAAACTCACTCCAAAATGCAAAATTTTCAATTGGTGCCCTTTAAGTCCCAATCAAGGCACTTCACTTATCATCTTCATGAAGATCTATTATCTTGTTAAGAATTGAGACATCATCCTTATCGATGTTCCAGGAACAAAACACTGATGAGTGGAATCTGAACATTCTCTCTACTCCATATTTTCACGATTCCAAAAACACTTCATCTTGAAGTTTAATCTGTTGAAGACAAACTTGACCCCATCCTAGAATTCAGAAGCAAAATAAACTTGCTTTAACATCTTCAAGTTGAGCTTGTACATGAAAATTACATTGCTGCAAAATTTTCCATGATATGATTGACCTTGCCTACAATACATGGTCATCTTATACAATCTTAAAAACAAATATTCAATTCACACAAGTTTCAAATCAAATACTTGTATCAGTGAACATATGACAACTTGTAGACAACTTTGAATGGCAATTTTGTACATGCACAAAATTCCTTGAACATGTGGAATATAACAAGCCAATACATACATCAATGAAAAACATCTACTTGTTGAACATAGTGACAATGAATGTTCACTTTACAAAAGTACCTAAATAGGTAATGATAACAAAAATTTTACAAAACAACTTTTATAATAAGTCCACCCAAACTTTTCCTCTCCTAGGCTTGTGGGTTCTCTTCTTGCATCCTCTTGTCTTGAAGGTCACTTAGGATTTTGGAGAGTCTTCTTTGCCACCTCTTGTTTCGCTTGCATTATGTAGCATAATCTCTTTACCTTTATTTGAGTGAAGCTCTGGATGCAACTTCCAACATTGTTTAGTGTCATGTCCACACACCTTGCAATGAGTACAAAAAAAAAATTGTTTGCCGACATAGAATTTCTCTCATGCAAGATAAAGTCATTATGTTTGATGCCTAAAATTTGGTTCATTATTTTAACCATTATCATACATTTCTCACATACAACCACATAATGGTTAGTCACATCACAAAATGTACAAGGGTACTGATTCCACAAGTATTCAAAATTTCCATGCATTGGAAAAAAACTCTTGCGAGTTATACCTATCTCTAGAGCTACAGCTTCAACAGTTGTCACAAGGTGGTGACATCGCATGCTCAGATGGTTGATGTACCTCAAGTCATTTGGATAATTACCCAAGTTTCCTTTGACCATATCCAATACCATATACTTTCGTCTCTCTTCAACAATAATTGGATTGGTAATACCTTGGCCATTTATGTCGAGGCCTCCACCTTAATATCCCATATTGGAAAGAAACTTTATACATGTGCCCTTGGTATGTTACTTGAACGATGCAAAAGAGTTTTTATGCATATAAATTGAAGGAGTGGAACTTGAGATGCTAGTTACCACCTAACTAAATTTGTCATTCATCTTTTTAGCTTTTGATTCTGACGATGATGGCCAACTTGTAGATGACTCTAGCCACCCACTCTTATCTACTGAAATATGGTGTGCTTCTTGAATATGTTTGAAAAATGCACATGCAACATCTTTCACATATGGTTCAAAACCACTATTTGAACCATGACCACATATTGGCCTCGTTCTGGAGGTTTCTCTTGCTAGTACTGGAGTAGAGCTTTTTGCAACTTTCTCATTAAGAAATTGCTACAAAACAAAGTGCATGTGTCTCTTCTCCTCTTTAGCTATCTCTAACATCCTTCTCAACTCTGTGTTCTCCATCCAAAGAGCCAAATTCTACTCTTCTTGCTCTTGAAGAATCTTTTTGCTGCCCATTCTTGCAACTCGGTCAACTGGTTCTCTGATACCAAACTAATTTGTAATTGGATTAATTGATTTCTTCCCCTTTTCCAAAATCAAATAAAACAAAAATTAGGACTGTGTCAACTCTTTGCAAGGTTAAAAATGGGTCTTCAAACAACATATTTCCAATATCTCTTCAAATCATGAATTAGTCTTCATATGTAACTTAACATAATGAACATAACAACACATAATCCATGCAGGCATCATGAAGGGCAAGACAAAAGGTTTATTGACAGAGTTCACCCCTCTTGGGCTACATCTCTGGGTCGGTCAACATGACTAAACCACTCATATATTCAGTATCAAATGAAGTACGTAAATGTTTGCTGTAGGTAAATATGTGGCTAATATCCTTATAGGGTAATTTTCTCCTACAAAGAATTATCACAAACTGCAGCAAATCAAAGCATATCCTACAAAGCTGACATACTTCAACTGAAATGAGATAAAAAGAACATGTGAACCCTTCAATTCCACATTGAAGCACATAATCAAAACGTCATGTTAAGAGAAGTTAAGCATGAGATGAACCCTACTAGTTATAGCTACTGTCGTAGCCTTCTGGAAGTGAGAATACCCCTACAAGGTCTTGTCCATGCCCAAATACCTTCTAGAACTGCTTCCAAACCCTGACTAATCCATACACCTTTAGTCTCAAACCTGCAAAAATACTCTAAATATGTGCTCAAATAAAAAATTGTAGGTGTTGGGATGGGGTCCCTAGGTCAGTTTTGGGGCAAAATCGCAAATTTTGATGTAAAATATGATAAAAAGATGTAAAGTCTCTGTGATTGTGGATGCGGAGTGAGTAGTTAGCTAGAAGTCAAAAAGAGTTTTTACCCTTGTTTATGTAAAGTTGAGTTGGTTCTTAGGATCTACCCATGGTCCACGAACCATGGGATTGTATAAATAGGGGCGTCTTAAAGAGTCTAAGGCAGATTTAAGTCTTTTGTCTATGGGTACAATGGAAGGAGTCTAGAGAGTTAGCGTAGGAAAGTAAGTCTTAGAGGGAGGAAAGGCTCCGTAGCTGAGTGCGCAGAGGCCTAGAGTAGAGTCTGTAATTGAGTGATCAGACTTCTGCGGATGAGTTCGCAGGGAAGTTTTGGGTCTGTAAACTTATACTGAAGATCAATAAAGAAGGCTATTGTGGAATTTGTTGTGTTTTATCTCTGTACTTCTGTTATTTATGATTTTGATATACGCTGCGATGAATAATGTCTTTATGAAAAAATGATGTATTGATGCACGAATTTACTGGATCCATCTTATTAACCGAATACAAGTAATTTTAAGTGATTATGCGAAGATCAAACACTTGGGTAGATCTAAGCACATATTGACCTAAGAATAATCTAAGGTGTGCATAAGTAGCTAATTTTCCTATTCAGGGTCTACAAAATCTAGTCGTAGACCTTCATAGATGTCTAGGGGCCAATTGACGGAAATTACAGCGCTAATACCTAAGGGCTTAGAGATCTATGCAAAGGAAGATCTATGTCATAAAAAGACATCACACTTATCTCTGGATGCAGAAACTTGGTTCCAGCATCCCCCCATACTGCTTCGTGCGAGACTTTAGTATGCACTACGTGGATTGATGTCGAAAGGGCCAATAGTGTAGTGTTTTGTTTGGTGCAACTAACTTTGAACCTGCGTCAGGACCCCTCAAGGCAAAAAATGGTTCCATTGCCAAGAGGGATCTGCATAAAGAGATGTGCGATGTCGCAATGCTGGAATCCGACCAAAAAGAAAATTGAGAAGTGATTGGATAGAAAAATCCACGAATTCATGGCGCAAGAGAATAGAAATTCATGCCTGACAAAAGAGCAGTGGCTAGATAGATATTTGTACACATAAATACATGAAAATTTCTTTTGCACCTTCCCAATTGAACTATACGAGTGGATAGATAAATTGGCAGACGGCCAAGGAAGGTGGAGGCCTTATGATCCAATAGTGTGGACTCTGGAGCTAGTGTAGAGGTTGGAAGCCTCTGAAGATAAGATCGTGTGCGTTGTTGACCATTGGCTTAATCGGGTTATAGGAGGATTTGTTACAGACTTCACAGTTGACACCTCAGTCAGTTACAATGAAGCAGAGCGACGATTCTTCAAGGGACCGCGAGGTAAGTATTTAAGATCTTTGAATACCTGGATTAAGATGCTCTTGTGTGAAAAATAGGTTATGCCATTTCCTTCATGTTTGGATCTACGCAAAGTGAATGGAGCTATAAAAGCCAAGAAAAAATAGGTCTTGAATATAGCCCGTTGATTGGACCTCTCTCAAGTTACGACGAAGGAGCAGTACAGGCCTTGCCGTGGAGCATTGTTCAGTTGATAAGGAAGGGTTTTCCGTGGATACATCATGCATCCACACCCACATTCGTAGTGGTCTGCCTTTCATAAATCCAAGAATTTCATCTCTGACAATGAAATACGAATGCCACCTCCACCTTCACCTCCACAACATACACCTTTGCTCACACTGCCAACACCACCATTGTTCGACATGTCAAATACAATGAAGTTGTCAGTTTTTAAGGGCTTAGGAAGTGAGGATCCAAATCAGTTTTGGTTTGTTGCAAAGGCTATGCGGACAACACAACAAATTATAGATGATAATATAAATAAGGCATAGCTAGTTACCACAGACATGGTACATTAAGTACTGCACTGATAATACGTTGGCATCATTAACAGACACTCACGCCGCTTTGAACAAAGAATTTAGTAAGCCTAAGTTTGACTCGCAATCAGTAATTGGATTTAAGGAAATCACAATGAGGGTTGGTGAAACACCTTGGGAATTGGATCAAAGATTGAAGTGTGAGATCCATGAAGCTAATATGAATCTCACAGATAGTCAGCACTGTGAGTGGTTTATAGCCTCGGTTCTACCCCACCTAAGGATTTCTTTATTGCAGCAAAAGATAGGAACTTGGGCGGAAGCTCTAGAAATCGTGATGAGATTGCACAAAACTCATATTCAAGATGCGTCTTTGGGAGTCCAAAAAATTCACTCACAGTTGGAGAACCTCTACTTGGAATTGTAGAGCTTAAAAAAAGAAAAGGAGCCCAGGCCAGAGGTGCACGAAGAAGTTTGGTGTCTCAAGTGTAAGAGCCAGGGGCATGATAAAGATCACTACCCTATCTTCACAAATTATATCACAGGGGGGTGGAGTAGTGCCCCTGAGGCAGGAAGCTCTAGCAGGACCAAACATGGGGCCCATGTTGTGGTGCGATATTTCTCAGGTGGATGGAAAACATGTAACAAATAACTGCCATTTGCTGCAAAATTTTGTATAGACGCCACAATAATTTCTCTGTGATTTCTGTAAATCGGTGGGCCACGATGAGCACCACTACCGTAGCTACGAATTAATGATGGAGAGGATGCCTACGTATTAGATGCAAGTAGAAACTCGGCCTCTAGATCATGGTGCTAGGGGAACACGCAAAGGATAGCAATGGTGCAGACGAGGCCAAGGAGGAGGAGGGCCGGGTAGAAGTCGTAGACAGGTCATTTTCTATAATTTCAAAACACCAGGGCACTACACACGGGAGTGTACAAGTTAGACATGCCCGTCATGTCAATACTGCACTCAGTTTGACCACACAATAGAAGAATACCCTTTGTTTATAGCCAAGAAGCAGGAGAAGAAGGTGCATCCTCAGAATCCTACCCAGAACTTATAGATGATGAGGATCGAGCCTCATGAAGAGGATCCAAATTTGAATATCATGATGAGAAGCAAGATCATGACTGGTGAAGATAAAGAAAAATGACCTGAAGAGGATGGATGGGCCTACAAAGCCCTGGAAAAGGAGATTGGGTTTGATTCGGAGCATGTGAAGGAAAAATTTATGGAGGCAAAGAAAAGCTTCACTAAGGCCTCTACCTCATGAAGTCAGGACAAACTACCAGAAACCAGCTCGCCTACAGAGGTCGACCCCTCTGTGCTTACCACCTTCTTGGAGGCTTGTATGAAACTACTGCACGATAGCAAGACTATGAAAGGGCTACATGAGTTGATAAATAAGTTTGCTGGTAAGGAAAATGCTCCTGAAGGAGACTGTGTAGTTAGAAAGATTGGAAAACATAAGGCAAGAACAAGGCGCGAGATGAGGCTCACTACATAGATAGGAGACTATGAGATGGACCAGGTTATTTTGGATTTAGGATCTGATGTGAACGTTTTGCCTAAATAGACATGGGAGAAATGGGGAGACCTGCACTGCAATGATCTCTGATTCAGTTGAGGATGGCGAACCAACAGAAGATTATCCCTATGGGACGTCTGCATGGAGTTACTATAGATACAGAAGGCACGAGCGTGCTAGCTGATTTAGAAGTGATAGAAATTGTTGATGATAGCAACCCATACCCCTGCGCTCCTTGGAATTGATTGGGCTATTGATATGAATGGGGTAATAAATTTGAAGAAGAAGACAATGTCGTTGCAGAAGGACCATGCTATAATGAATCGGTATGCGACTATGAGGACAGTGATGATGATTTAGATCAGATCTATAAAGTTATAGCACAAGACCAAGACTAGATTAATCCGACAGCTGATGGACGAATTGCATGGGACTGTGAAAGCTCCTATACCTCAGAATCAGATGAAGAATTGGAGCATTGGAAGAATAGGTTACATGAAGTATGTACGATGTGCTGCAACATGATGACTAAATCACTACGTTGTGTGTCATCAAAGGTAAGAAATTTACCTTATTATGATGGTTTAACAAATGTTGATAAGTTTTTGGATGCCTTTGAAAGGGAAGTACTTGAGGATCATCACTTTCAAGCGATGGATTTGGTGCTACGCGCTACGCCCGTATAGTGGTGGGGTACGCACAAAGACAACTTTGATGAATGGTGTGATTAGAGGAGGATGATGAGGTTGTGATTTAGTCGCCTGAAGGTTCGGTTGGATAAGAAATATGATGGGAGGAATGATCCACGCGATAATTTAGCAAAATGGACTAAGGTTTGTGGAATGAAGCTGCAATAAGAGTGGGTGCATTTATTCTGTCACACTCTGGATATAATCCCTGTGCATTGGTACCTAGAAACGGAGCTCTGCCATGGCACCGTGGAGTGGGATATATTAAGGTAAATATGCTTAATGACCTTTAGTTTTGAAGATGGGTTCGAAAGCATTGATGAAGCTCTATGGGAGGTTAAGGAAATGATCTTCAAAATACCACAAGACCCTTTGGAGTTGGTTCAACTAGACTGGAGCACCCAACTACTCCACGTGCTAGAATGCTATAATATGACTGCTGAAGGGGAGGATGAGGATCAAAGAAATATCAATATCCTAGAAACATAAGGCCACCGCGAGGTCGAAGCTCCGCAGATAGAGAACCTGGATATCACCATGCCGTTGAAGACTAGGAAAGTAAACATTGGTATTGAAGCGAAGCCTAAATTTGCAAAGATTCGGGATTACTGGGATGATTCCACAGTGGATAAGGTTTTTGAATTGCTCCACGAATATTAGGATTTGTTTCCTACAAAATTTTCGGACCTGAAAGGCATCATAGGTGACTTGGGCATGATGAAGATTACCCTGAATCTAGATGTGAAGCCTATTAAGTAAAGGCCATATCGCCTTAACCCCAAAATACAAGGAAAAGGTCTACTTGGAATTGGACAAGATGCTTGAAGTGGGCATTATTGAACCAGTGGAGGAATCTAATTGGGTGAGCCCAATGGTAGTCCAAGAAAAGAAACAGAAGGGAAAAATACAGATTTACGTAGATCTTAGGAAGCTTAATGATGCCTGTGTCCATGATCCTTTTCCGACACCATTTACTGATGAGGTACTACATAGTTTTGGAGGATAGGAGGCCTATTCATTCACTGATGAGTTCTTTGGATACCATCAAATAAAGATCACACGAAAGGATAGGAGAAAAACAACCTTCGCGACAGAATGGGGTTGTTTCCAATATACAGTGATGCCATTTGGACTGAAGAATGCGTCGGAAATATTCTCTCACGTAGTCATCGCAACATTCAAGGAATTTATTCACAAATTCTTTGAGGCATATTCTGATGACTAGATAGTGTTTAGGTTAGTAAAGCGCAATGTAACCAGTCTATGCTTAACGTTGGATACGTGTCAAAGCTATCAAATTGTGATGAACCTGAAGAAGTTATTATTATGTGTCCCCTTTGGAATTTTACTGGGTCATGTAGTGTGAAATCAAGGACTAATTTGGAGGCCCCAAGGAGTGTTAAACAGTTGCGTGCAACGCTGGGCCATACTGGATATTATCGAAAGTTCATCAAGGCTTATGCCCAGATTACTGCACATATGGAGAAGCTATTAAAGAAGGACACTACATTCTGTTGGGATGAAGACTGTTAGTGTAGTCTGGATGTATTGAAAGAAAAGATGGTCACTACACCAATATTGGTCTTCCCAGATTGGAAGAAGGAATTCCACGTACACATTGATGCCTTGTGTATTGTGTTGGGATCAGTGCTGACATAGTCTAGTGAATGAGAGATGGATTTTCCTATAGCATTTGCGAGCAGAAAGTTATCAAAGGCCGAGAAGAATTACTCAACAACAGAGCACAAAGCGTTGGCTATGGTGTACGCACTCCAAAAGTTCAGACACTATCTGTTGGGAAGACATTTCAAGATGTACACAGATCATTCTACCTTGAAATACTTGGTCAATAAGCCTATGTTCGGGGGAAAGATATGATGATGGTTGCTGCTATTTCAAGAATATGAGATTGAGATAATTGTGAACTCAGGAAGGTTGAATGTAGGACCTAACCATTTGTCGTGAATTGAAATAGGGGAGGAGCCTACTAATTTGGAGGAAGGGCTTCCTAATGCGCAGCTATTCACGGTGCACATAGAAGATAACCACTTTGCAGATATTATCCACTTTTTGACCACAAGGATGGCTCTAGAAGGATACATCATCCAACAAAAGAAAGAGTTGGTAGTGCGCACGACAAATTTCTCGGTAATTGCAGGACATTTGTCTAAGATGGGATTAGACGAGATACTCTGATGGTATGTGCCTGATTTTGAATGAAATAGCATCCTTGTTGAAGCTCATGGAGGAGCTGCAGGAGGACATTATGTAGGAAAAGCAATAGCGCAAAAGATTTTGTGTGCGGGTTTGGTGGCCTACATTACATAAGGATACTAAAGCATATTGTAGGGCTTGTGATGCATGTCAAAGAATAGGCAGGCCATCGCGGAGGGACGAGCTACCTCTGAACCCTCAGGTATCATTACAACCATTTGAGAAATGGGCAATTGACTTTGTAGGACCGATTCATCCCCCTAGCAAGAAAATAGGTGCATGCTATATCATCACCATGATGGAGTATCTAACCAGATGGGTAGAGGCACAACCTGTGAAGGATTGTACATGGGCTACAGTGGAAAATTTCTTGTTTGAGTACGTGTTAACCAGTTTCGGTTTCCCAAAAGTGTTGATGAGTGATCGTGACATGCACTTCCTCAATGAAACGATCAATGCACTGACAGAAGAGTTCCAGGTGTATCATCAGAAGAGTACACCATATCATCCTCAAGCTAATGGAACAATTGAAGCCTTTAATAAGATATTGGAGAACGCGGTGATAAATATTTTCAATGTGTAGCAGAACGATTGGGATGTGCGCGTACCAGCAGTATTATGGGCATACAAGACTACTTGCAAAAATCTAACAGGTCAGACACCTTTCCAATTGGTCTATGGTGTAGAAGTTGTGATGCCTATGGAATATATCATGCCTAGTCTATGGATAGTAGCTTTCATAGGGATGGTGGACCGTGGAGATTTGGAAGAATGGCTCGCGCAACTGATGAAGATTGAAGAAGACCGGTTCTTGGCTAGATTCCATCAATAAGTATAGAAGGAACGTGAAAAAGCATGGCACGATTGACACATCAAGCTGCACACGTTTAAGGTAAATGAATTGGTTTTATTATATGATAGTAAGTTTGCTAAGCTTCCATTAAAGTTTTAGATGCACTGGCTTGGGCCATATGTCATCACAAAAATCACAGATGGGGGTGTGGTTCAGCTCGCAAAGCTGAACAAAGAACCTTTATTAGGAAAAGTGAATGGAAGCCGATTGAAGCCGTATGAAGGAGATTTGGCTCAATGACTCTATGATGGTTGGATAGTCTTAGTGCTCCAAGCAGCTGCAAGGGAGCATGAGACTATAAATTACACTACCCGGTTTTGGGGACTACGCAATATGGGGGTTGTGCGAAAAAAGGGTGATGTCACAATACCAAAAGCCGCATGAAGGGAGTTGCACTATGGAGGGAACAACACAGGCAGAAAATGACCGTTAGAGTCACTGTTCATGATTTGATAGTCCAGCGACAGTTAAGAGGAGTGGGTGGGCGGCATTTAAGGCTGAAATATTTGGAGATCTGCCGCCAAATCAACATTAATGTATATATTTTGGGGGGAATGGTTGGATTTGAATTCAAAGTCTCCTATAAATTACATGTGCTAGTCTAGCAGAGAACACTTTGCACCCTTAAAGTTTTTGAGCTGTGCTATCTGTTGCTTTTGAGCCACTCGTTTTTTGAGGATTTGATCATGAGCCCTACTTTTGCAAATTTACCCTAGTTAAATCAGAAATTTATCTTGGATAACATGTTGGGTTCAAGCACTGCTGAGACTGTGAGCACTGGGGGAGACGAAGGAGCTGATCCAGAGGTGGTGAGCATGGAAGCTCTGGCTCTTGTGCCTACGACGTTGAGGTTGCCTAGGCCAAAGCCTATGCCTATGCAAGAGACCTAAAAGCCGAAGAAAGACAAGAAGATGAGGCCAGTGCCAGTGCGCGAGTCGCCTAGGAAGCATTCTGCTACTCAGAGATAGAAGAAGGAAAAGTAGCCTCAGAAGGTTGTAGATTTGGAGGTTGAAGAGGGAGCTGGATATATAGATGCAGAGGGCGTGAAGCCCATCACCAAGTTTCCAGAATACATCCCTCTGGATAAAGGGAAGGGGAAGGTCACTAAGGACCTAGACTCGGAGAAATTTTCCATTCACACGCCCCTGTTGCCCAAGAAGATAACCTTCGAAGGTCCGCGCTTGGCGCGGGTCCCTCTATTAAAGATGGAAGATTGGGACCTAGTTGACCATGAGAGGTTCCCCCACCTTGTGATAGAAAACTATATGAAGCGAGTGTATTACAAAGACTCAGGTGTCACTGAGTTGGAGTTAGTTGAATGGATCCACAAAGTAGAGCAATCCGGGTTGTTGAACCTGGTGGGGGTGCCCCACTACCAGCCATGGAAGTGGTAATGACCCTACAGGAATATCCCACCCTACAAATATTGAGTACAAAGATCCGTGAGCTCCAGCATTAGCACGACAAGGTTAGGGAAACGATGTGCTCCATTGCTATAGTGCAATGCCTCGCCAAGTTGTAGGAGGGGAAGCATCTCCTTGCGTAAGTGGAATCCACGCAGAAAAAAGAGGCAGTGCTTAAGGCATGGTTGGGTCCTTGGTTAGATGAAGCCTACCAAGTCTCAGCCAACATTCAGGAGAAGCTAGCAAACTTGCAACTCACACAGCAAAAGATCAGGCTGGCCGGTGAAGGACCAACTATAGAGCAGTTGATTGAACAGGTGAACCAGGCAACCACGCAGAGCACGACTGAAGTAGCAATTGTGCAGGTGGAGCTGGAGGATCTTCGTAGCAATATGACTGCGCCAGTTGAGTGACTCTAGGGTGAGTCATGACCTTGTGTTGGGGGCCTATTGGGATGGGGTCCTCTGGGTCAGTTTTGCGGCAAAAGCCCAAGTTTTGATGTAAAATATGATAAACAGATGTAAAGTCTCCGCAAATTGTGGATGCAGAGCATGTAGTTAGTTAGAATTCAAAAAAGGTTTTTACCCTCGTTTATGTAAATTTGATTCGGTTCTTGAGATCTACTCATGGTTCACAGACCATGGGATTGTATAAATAGGGGTGTTTTAGAGAGTCTAAGGCGGATCTAAGCCTTTTGTCTATGGGTACGATGGAAGAAGTCTAGAGAATTAGTGCAGGAAAGTAAGTCTTAGAGGGAGGAAAGGCTCTGCAGCTAAGTGTGCAGAGGCCTAGAGTAGAGCCCGCAGCTAAGTGTGCAGACCCCTGCAGCTGAGTGCAGAGGGAAGTTTTGGGTCTGTAAACTTATACTGAAGATCAATACAGAAGGTTGTTGCAGAAATTCCTATGTTTTATCTCTATACTTCTGTTATTTATGATTGTGATATATGATGTAATGAAAAATTTCTTTATGAAATAATGATGTATTGATGCACGAATTTACTGGATCCATCTTATTAACTGAACGCAAGTAATGTTAACTTATTACGCAAATATCATAACATTTTTTGTTAGGTTTATCGAACACTTGGGTAGATCTAAGCACATATTGATCTAAGAATAATCTAAGGTGTGCGTAAGTAGCTAATTTTCCTATTCAGGGTCCGCAGAAGCCAGTCGTAGACCTTCGCGGAGGTCTAGGGGCCAATTGAGGAAAATTATAGTGCTAATCCCTAAGGGCTTATAGATCTGCGTGAAGGTAGATCTAGGTCACAAAAAGACATCACATTGATCTTTGGATGCGGAAACTTGGTTCCACCATCCCCCCATACTGCTTCGGGTGAGACTTTAGTCTGCGCTACGTGGATTGATGTCAAAAGGGTCAGTAGTGTAGGGTTTTGTTTGGCACAACTAACTCTGAACCTTGGTCAGGATCCCTTAAGCCAACAAGAGGTTATGAATATATTCAAACATATAGAAACCCCTAAGTATCCTCTTTTTGAGTTGAATTTGGATAAAAATTCAAAAATTTACGAGCTTCCAAGCTCTCTCATGAATTTCACTGTTAACCATCCTACAAATTCTCCCTTTCATCTATTGGTTCTACAAATCTGCCCAAAAACGCTAACGGAGCGACAATTTTTCTACCC
The DNA here is from genome assembly GCA_000404065.3 of Pinus taeda. Taxonomy (NCBI): domain Eukaryota; kingdom Viridiplantae; phylum Streptophyta; class Pinopsida; order Pinales; family Pinaceae; genus Pinus; species Pinus taeda. The sequence continues at coordinate 102,067 of APFE030341997.1, read as the reverse complement.
GCCGGTGCATTTTGTTGGATAGTTAATTTAGCGTCAGACCCCTTAATCCGAAAAACACGTCACATGGGCCAGATAGTACTGAGGGTTGGGCGTTAATGCCTGTCCCCACTGGTTAAGCCCTTAAAATTCAAGACAAGGTCATATAGAGTGCCAGGGGTTTGAGGGTTTGGCCAATGACCCGCCCTACCCATTAGAGCTCCCAATCCATAGGCACGCGGTCACGTTGAAGGTCATATGACCTTGGGGTTGTCCCCTTTAGCAAATTCCTCCACATAGTGCTAAAACATCGGGCTTGTGGTCACGTCAAGGGCCATATGGCCTTGGTTGGGACCATACCTTTCATGCCCTCTGTTGCAATGGCACTGGTTATGTGCTATGTCAAAACCATGGCTAGTCCTAAGTCTCAGCTGCCTCAATCGTTCGCTCTGGAAAATAATGTTGTGGTCCTGTGGATTAAAGTTGTTGGTGCCGAAACCATGGGTCGAAGCTAAACCCAAGCCCTTGGCTCCACTCTTCATGTAGTTCAATGGGTGGTGTGGTGACCGAGGCCTAGGGCTTAGCCCCGAGCCCATCCACCAAATATAAAACATATAAAATTTATATATAATTGCGCCACCAATGCTTAATAAGAACCACCCTTGGCACAATGGTAAGGTGTTGTGTTTCTAGTTTGAAGGTCGTGGGTTCGATTCCTGTGGTGGCCAATTCATCCATGAACCAATTTTTGACCAATACTGGGATGCCATGTGGTAGCCTCCCATTGGGCCACGTGGCTCCCATTCATAGGGCCACTTCAAAAAATCATCTACCAATAAAATGCACCCATCAACCAACGAATCCGATGATGCCACTTGTTAGCTTTAGGTTGACTCGTACATGTATGGTCACCCTACTGACTCAGCAGTATGGTCAACCTAGTCAATTTCCCAGTCAACAGGCCTACCCAAATTTTGACTGTTTGGGAAAATGATCAGAACGTGATATCGGGAGCATACGATATCGGTTTTGAGTGATTCAAGTTTCATTGGATTCAAATCAGTGAGCTATTCTATTTGGCATTGCTTTGAATAATTTTAGGGCACTTTCATATTTTAGCATAAAATTGATCACCTGATACATATCTCTTCAAGGAAGCAACCTTCTATAGAGCTCAAATTATAAATAATTTCCAAGGAACATTTTACATTGATTCTACATCTTTGTATAGAGCTTTCTATCCCCTAAGAACATTCTAGAGAAGGATTTTTCAAGTAAACAAATCCTTCTAGTAAGTTTTCTTACAATAATTGTGCTTACACTACTACATGTGACTTATTTATTAGTGATTGCCTCCACACATAGACATATATAGTAATCTATCCACTTACATGTTAAGGAGGTTAGGGGGTCTTATTGAAATATATTGGAATTTGAAAAGCTAGGTTAGCAATGTGGCCCAACATAATTGATTAGCCAAGAATGACCAAATTCGTCTCTAATAGATGCCCCTAATGTGTAATGAATCTAAAAGAGGAACTTGTGGTTGAAACATATTATAAAGCACTGAGAAGTTTGATAAGTAAATTGAGGAGTTTGGTGGGTCAAGGATCAAAATATTACCTGCAAGAAAAAACAATGCATGTGATGTATAAAATGTATAATCATGACCAAAAAGAAATACATAGCGGTGGGTCCATGCAAAATGAAAATTATAGCCATGAATAGGTACAAAGTGGATCTATGTCTCAATTCACATCAAGAGGGAAAGATAGAGTTTTAAAAAGAGATAACTGGCCCTCCAAAGGACTAATGCAAGATAAGTAGTGGTATTGCAAACCAAGTTGGGTGGTAACATAAAAGAGGTATATGATCCAAAATTAAAAAGTGAAAGTTTCATGAAATAATTTGCAAGCTAGTTCATGTCTTTTAGGCAATGGACTGTCATTGCAAAAATACACAAACTTAAGTAAATTTTGTAGAATTTTAACAGTTAAAAGTGGACAAACATGTAATATCAAACACAAGGAAATTGATAACAGAGTTCACCCCTCCTGAGCTACGTTTCCGTGTCCAACTTCCAATGGTTTAAATTTTATTATATGCTCAAATGATCAAAACATAAACATAAAAGCTTCAATCTACAAAAATAACATTGCCATCACATCCAAAATGCTTAAACCCCTTATTTAGGCTCTTCTTGAGCTCAAAAAGGCTGAAATTTGAGCAAAATATGACCCTATTACCAAACTAGTCTGCAAATTGCTTTGCAAAACGTCTCAACCCTAATAATCATTCAAAAAAAACTCTTGCGGTATATTGGTGGCACCAAAGAGTGACTGGGTGAGGTCACAGGTTCAACCCACACCTCCCGTTGTTATTTTTGTGGTTTATTTTAAAGTATTAAAATTTTTAATATGTGGGTAGAAGCCCCACCCAAAATATGCGCCACTAGTTATATGGGTTCACAAGACCATGGGGCATGGGCCATAGATCATGTGCCTCAATTACTCCCATTCCCCACGCTTGAATCACATGGCCATTGAATATAACTATGGACCTAGGCCTTGGGCATGGGCATGGTACCACGCGCCCCTCCCCCATATAACTATGGTGGTGGTCATGTGGCATCATCGAAACCATGGGCCAGGTCAGTCGACCGCGCTCATAGTCTTACCGTTCCCCCTAACTGCTCCATTGTATTCAAATAAATAAAAAGTTCCCATGTCATATTAACAAGCGGTAACATAGCCTGAATGGTCTGGTGGTTGGTTCATTTGTTGGAGGTAATGGGGTCGAACCTCACAGAGCTTGTCGATCAATATACAAAAAATTTGGAGAAAATCATGAGGCCACTGATGGGCCTCTAAATTATACATAAATTAAGGCCCATGCCTCTAAATTAAACATAAATTAAGGCCCATGCCTCTAAATTAAACATAAATTAAGGCCTATGACCATATTTCAGCACATTAAACCTCTCTTCTTGCATTAGATAATGTATTTTTAACTTTAATATAGTCATTGGGAAGGTTTATGAATAATTTCATATTTGTGCCTAATATTATTTATTTTTGTGGAATATTATGAGAATATTGGGCAGATTATAAAGATTTGGAGGAGGAGATAATTTAGGTACTTTCTCCCTACTACAAGAGGATCAATAATAAATAATAATAAACAAGATATTATGGAATTATGGCACAGATTGTGGAACTCCAATGATTGAGAAAATCTAGGAATGTGTTCCTTGCCATTTAATGCAGATTCCTAGTATTGGGGACCAGATCCACTAATCAAGGGATTTTGGTGGGGAAAGCTTCCTCCATTCATGAGGAATTATTCCTAATCATGTTTTATAAGTACCAAGTTGAATTTTCCTCTAGGGATAGATTTTCATTAGTGTTCTTGTGGAGAGAACCCGTATTTCTGCAGCTCCATTTTATTTTCTTGCAAGGATGTAATTGTATTGATGAACTAAAGAAGATTGGTGTCATGTTCAGCTTCTAAATCTTGTTCTCTTCCATAGGTCTCTGAGTTTCCTTGGGCTTGGCCATCCTAGGAGCCTCAAAGCCCTTTTGTATCATTTTCTTTCCTTCTTTTCACTTCTTATTCACATGCATCTCTTGTTTTTATTTCTTTCCATTTATGCATTTAGTATTAATGGTTTCTTGTTGTAGGATTGAGTTAAATGGTTGATGTAAATTCTTTCGTAGGATCACAAGCATTATTTAATCATTGGAAAAACTTTGGAAGTTCATAGTAATCATTGAGCTGCTTGGATCAATCTTCTTATTCCCAAATCTCGATTTTTGGAACTCCTTTGTGGCAAAGAATAGTAAATTTCTACTATTTTCTTAGAGCATGCTAACGTTCTTCAATCGAGTTGGTTACACTTGCATTAGATTGAAAAAACATTCTAGTTCATAACAAAAATTACCCCATTGAATTTTCACTTGATTAGGTTAGGTTTTTTTTAGATTTACGAGCTCACTAGTTCTCGAATTTCTAGATTTTCGACTAGTAATGTTTTTCTATTTTTTAGCATGGGTTAACAAAGATCTTTTTGGGTGATTCCACTTGGAATGGGGACCTAAGACATCCTAGTTATTAAAAAAATTTGTCCCATCCAATTCGGATTTTATTTTCTTGGTTATTCGATGAATTATAATTTCGTATAGTAAATCTATAACATCCTGTAGTAAATCAGGGGATCCTGTAGGAAATCACTACAGCATCTTGTAGGAAATCGCTGTAACATCCTATAGAAAAGCCTGTTTTGAGCCCAAATTGAGAAAAATCATCATTGAAGCTAGGATTAGGCCTCTACTTGAACTCCATGTCATCAAGACCATTTTAACCCTCTTGCTCCACACTTGTCTCCCCTACCAAAGGTCAAGGAAATATTAGCATTTGCATTTATAAAGCAAAAAGATTTGAGTTCTTTGATATTTACACATGCGCACATCAGTTAGTACTCTCTAGATCAGATTTCATGCTCATTTAGTTTAAATCATCACATGTGATAAATAGGGTTAAGCTAATTCATCATCTCGGAAGACCTATTTCTCACTGGCCTTAACTTGACTACTTTAATCCTTCCTTTCGAAGGCTCAGATCACTGGCCTATCCAACTTGAAGCTGCTTTCATACACACTCTAAGGGACATACATTTTAGGCTTGAGAATGTCTAGCTTGCTCACCTTGACTTCATCACCAACATTGGAAAATGGTGGGTGGAAGACATACCTGTGCAAGGCACAAAGATGTTCCTACTGCAACAAAGACTGAAACACATCAAACTTAGGCTTAAAGAATGGAACAAAAATAAGTTTGGAAATATTTTCAAAGACAAAAGAGAAGTTGAACAGAAACTTCAAATAATTAATCAAATCCTCATCAGTGATGGCTTTACCAAGGAAATGAAATTGAAAGCTGAATCTCTTCAATAGGAATGGGAGAACAGATGCCAGCAAGAGGAGATATTTTCGAGATAGAAATCGAGAGCGTAATGGATTAAAGAAGGGGAAAAATAAAAAAAATTTTCACAAGTAAATCATGGATCATAGGGCTCATAACATGATTTTAAAACTCAAATATACTCAAGGGAAAGAGCTAAGCACCCACAAAGAAATTGAGTCTATTCTGGTACAACATTTTCAAAGTATAACCGAGGAGCCTCTCTCAGACAGATTACAATTTATCAACAACTTCACACAGCACATTCCAAAACTAGTAACCAAGGAAGACAATTAAAATCTCAACAGGCCAGTGACTAAAGAGGAGGTCAATGAAGTCATCAAAGAGATGCAAAATGGGAAAGCCCCGGGCCCAGATGGGTTCAATGTAGACTTCTTCAAAACAGGCTGGGAAATAGTCAAATAAGATATCCTTGATGTTGTGGAGGATTCTAGAAACTCAAAAACAGTTTTAAGGTTGCTCAATGCATCTTTCATAGCCTTAATCCCAAAGTAGGAAAAATCTATGACACCTGATAGATACAAACCCATAGCTTTATGCAATGTGGTGTACAAAATCATTTTTTAAGTGATTGCAAATAGACTCAAACCCCTTCTTCCAAATCTTGTGTTTGAGGATCAAACTGGATATGTGGAAGGAAGGCAAATTCTCAATAACATCATTCAAGCTCACAAGGTGGTTCATTCTCTCAAGAGAAATAAGCATGCGGGTATGATCATACAACTTGACCTAGAGAAAGCTTATGATAAGCTAAGCTGGTCGTACATCAAGGAGGTACTAAAAGCTTATGGCTTTGACGACAACTGGATAAGATGGGTAATGGCCGTTGTTACCATAGGTAGTTTTTCAATACTTCTTAATGGCTCTCCATCCAGAACTTTCAGGCCTTCAAGAGGCCTCAGACAAGGATATTGGCTTCCCCCTTCCTCTTTATTCTCATGATGGAAGGTCTGGGTAAAGCAATCAAATCAACCAAAGTGGAAGGTAGAATCCAAGGTCTCAAACTAACCTTGAATGGGGACACCTTAACTCATCAACAATTTGTGGATGACACCATGCTATAGCGTACACCCACAGTCAAGGAAGCTAAAGCTTTCAAATAGATCCTGAACAATTTTGCATTGGCTGGTGGTACAGAGATAAGCCTCACAAAATAAAAAAATTTCTTTTCAACACTGATATTGCCATTCAAAGAAATCTCACCAAAATTCTCAGATTTCAAAGAGATCAACTACCCTCGAAATATCTGGGAATACCTCTTATAGACAAACTTTTGAGTAAGGAAGTTTGGGAGCCAGTGACAAATAAATTGCAGGGAAAAATCAGAAAATGGAAAAGCATATCCTTAAAATTAACTGGAAGGCTAGTGCTGACAAAATCTATCCTGCAAACCATATCCATCTACATGTTTTCTACCCTACCTGCCCCAAAAGAAGTTTTATAGCACATCAGGAACATCCAAAGAGATTTTCTTTGGGGCAAAGGGGAAGAGAAAAAGAAATGGGCTCTAGTAGCTTGGGAAAAGCTCTGCAAACCCAAAAACCATGGTGGTTTGGGACTTCATGACCCGGAAACCTAAGCAAAGTTTTGGGGGAAAAACTTTGGTGGAGATGGCTAAAGGAAACAAGAACCCCTTTGGCTAAGCTTTGGAAGCATAAGTATGCAAATAACTGGCAAGAAAGGGAACATATCAGAATGACAGGGCTCATCAAGGGCTCACATATTTGGAACAATGCTTCGGAGAACAGAGCTATAGTGCAGAAGCATATTTTCTGGGAGATCAAAGATGGTAACCTAGCCTGGTTTTGGGAGGATAACTGGCAGCAGGAGCCAAACCTATGTAGAGAAGGACTAGACATTCTCAAAAATGACACTGACAATAAAGGGCTGCTTAGGGTTACTGATTTTTGGGATCAGACAAGGGACAATGGAAAATGGAGAACTTGGAAGGACCTAGCATATAGTGAAGAAACCCCTTTGAAAGCCCAAGCTGATGCTCTAGCAGTAATCCTGGAACAAATAAAGATTTTGACTTCAACTTCGTCTGACCAACTAAGATGGGGAAGAAATAACGAAGGCAACTTCAACCTCAAAGAAGCCAAAAGAATTTCCATTGGACTTGACCTTCCTAACCCTGATAAGATGTGGAGAGACCTATGGAAGAACCCGCACTGGATAAAAATCAAACTGTTCATGTGGTTGGTACATCAAAAAAAAGTTTTGACCTGGAAAAATCCAAGAAAAATAGGCTTAGCTAGTCCATCTAGATGTCAGCTATGTGGCCTGCAAGAAGAAACAATGTGTTAGGGTCCTACCCTAACCCCCTTATTCATGTCATGGGATCACGTCATAGTCAAGAGTCAATAAAGCCCATATTAATATTTGTAAGTGGTTAACCCGCAATTAATGAAGGGACCACATTTAGTTACAAATGGGTAAATGGGCGGTAGTATTAGATAGATGGTATTAATAAAACCCACGGTATTGACCCGTGGTATTGCATGTATGAGTCATATATAA
>APFE030341997.1:45413-85782 GCA_000404065.3 Pinus taeda | reverse complement strand
ACCGCGACCCAATCTTCACCAGTAATTTTTGGCAGGAACTCTTCAGAATACAAGGCACTCAACTCAAACTCAGTACTTCATATCATCTGCAAATAGATGGGCAAACCGAATCAGTCAACAAATGTCTAGAATCCTACCTTAGGTGTTTCACTTCAGAAAAGCAACACCTTTGGGTACAGTGGTTACCTTTGGCGGAATGGTGGTATAACACCAACTATCATGCCACCACCAAAATGACTCCCTATGAAGCAGTCTATGGTCAACTTCCGCCTTCCCCTGCTTCTTATTTCACGGGGTGCTCCAAAGTGCAAGCCGTGGATCAACTCCTACAACACTGCGCAACCATGCCCACCCACCTGCGCGAGAATCTTCATCAAGCTCAGAACCATATGAAGCAACAGGCTGACCAACATCACTCAGAGCGCCAATTTCAAGAAGGGGATCAAGTCTTTTTGAGGCTGCAACCCTATAAGCAAACATCACTCAAAGACAAGGGTTGTCAAAAGCTCTCTCCAAAATTCTATGGACCATACCAAGTACTTCAGCGCATTGGAGAAGTGGCTTACAAATTGGCTTTGCCACCTACAGCAAAAATCCACCCAGTTTTCCATGTATCGTGCCTCAAGAAAGTGATTGGGAACAATTGCCGAGTTCAAACCAGTCTACCTGAATTGGACGAGGAAGGGTCAATCTGGCTTCAACCGGAACAGGTTCTAGACACACGAGACAAGCACCTGCGCGGCCGCATGATTAAAGAGGTCCTCGTCAAATGGAAAGACACCTCTCCGGAAGATGCAACTTGGGAACCAGCCACTATTCTTCAGCAGTTCCCGCAGCTTCAGCCTTGAGGACAAGGCTAGTTTTAAGGGGGAGGGCATGTTAGGGTCCCACCCTAACCCCCTTATCCATGTCATGGGATCACGTCATAGTCAAGAGTCAATAAAGCCCATATTAATATTTGTAAGTGGTTAACCCAATTAGGAAGGGACCACAATTAGCTGCAAATGGGCGGTAGTATTAATGGGCGGTAGTATTAGATAGATGGTATTAATAAAACCCACGGTATTGGCCCGTGGTATTGCATGTATGAGTCATATAAAAAGGATAGAGACTCCCTGCGAGGAGTATCGTGTCTTGTTTGTAATCGAGCTCTGCTCTATTGGAGGTTGCCCCCTCGAAGAGGCCTGTGAACATTTCTCTCTGAGTAATAAAATCATTGCTATTCTGTGTTCTGGGTATATTTTCTTCGCATATTCTATGTTCTGGGTATTTTTTCTCGCATATTCTCTGTTCGGTATTACTTTGCATGTTAAGAAGCATAACACAATGAATCACTTACTTAACCTCTGTACTTTCACCTCTACCTTATGGAATTGGGTAGCTTCAATTTTAAGGCAAACTCATAGGGACGAAAGCAGCATCACTGGAACTCTGAAGAATTGGAGGAAAGACTTCTTAGAAAATGAAACAGTCAATAGAACCTGGACTCTGATATCAATTTTTTTGATCTAGGATGTTTGGAAAGAAAGAAACAACAAAATTTTCAAGGACAGAACAGGGTCAACCAAGAGCATCATAGCTTAGATTTTAAGACAGCTCAATGTAACTGTAAGCACCCTTATAAAGCAACCCCCTGAGAACCCTCCTTGTAACCAGGATGCTCACATTCTTTTGCATTTGGACCTCTAGTCACATTTCCTCTAGGGCATAAGCAAGATAGTAAAACATACAATAGCGGGGAAGGACTTCTGGCAACTGCCCCCCCATGGATTTTTGCAATTTAATATAGATGGAGCCTCTAAGGGAAACCCTGGGGTTGTTGGTTATGGAGGAGTCATAAGAGACAAACAAGGAAGCATAAAAGTTACCTTTCATAGTCATTTGGGGAATGCCACAAACAATATTGGGAGCTCATGCCCCTAGAGCAATGCCTAGAAATCTTGATTTAGTACAATTTACACAATACAATCATAGAGGGTGACTCTGAATCGAAAATTAATTCAGTAAAAAAAATAGGCAATGGCTCGGCACCAGAAAAAGTATCCAAACATTGGCAGTTATTGCAGGTCTATCAACACATTCAACTCCACCTGAGGACCCTAAGAAAACTCAGATTTGTTCATGTTCGCAGAAATTCCAATAGACCAGTAGATCATCTGACGAATGAGGGTGTGCTTTGTACAAGAGATAATAGGTGTTATGAGTGGGAGGTGACTCCCTCAGGGGCACTGCACAAGGACTGTCACAGACAAGCAACTGCAGATAGGGAATAACTTCAAAGCATGAAAGACAGGCTATAATTCGACCTAAGGAGGTAGAAAATAGTGCACCAATGTTAGGAAAGAGGAAAGGAGTAAAGAGGGAGCAGGCTGACAAGCAGAAAACCTTTGATGGAAAAAAGTGCCAACATCCAATGGATATCGGGCGGAAAGTTGCATGAAATATAGCCCAGAAAACGGACCCGAAAATTTATAGAGTAGCGATTAATGCCACCCATTGGGTCTGTTTGGAATTTTAATGAGTGTGCATGTTGTGGGCCCAAAATCATTTCAAACCCGTCGGATCAAAGAGGTCTGGATCACATGGGAGTTAGGTAGTATAACTAATCGATAGTTAATACAGAAAATGAACCCGAAATTTCCTAGAAAGAAATTGTGTTTTCATTTTGGGCCCGACTGGGTTTTAAGTGGTGGGCATGTTGGTGCATCCAAAATAGATCATAGCCGTCGGATCCTTGAGGTCGGGATGGATCGTTCTAGGCTTTGTGGGCCATTGGTTTTTTGGGTCAAAGGTTTCAATGGGCCCTCCTCATTAAGGAGTGAAGGGCTCTTTGTGGCGTGGGACTTCCGAAATCTAGTGAACCCGTCAACGCATTGGAACTTTGCTTTTTTCTTTCGGGTTAACAAGGAAAGAAGGTTTTCTAGAGCGATTGTTGATGCTTAAGTAGTACATTGTTGGTGTATGCACTGGTTTGGTGGTTATTTGTTTCAGATGTTGCTATTCTTTTGGCACTATCTCGCAAAATGTACATTATGTAATATTTTTTCTTGATTAATGGAAGGAACTACTCTTATTGGATCAAAAAGAAGATAAATAGGGTTAAGCTAGGTTTCTTTTACATTTAGCTCATGATCTTTATGCAATTAGAATAGGTTTCTTTCCTTGTACTTTATTTCTTGCAATATGTTAAGGTTCCATTTTGAACATTTCATTTCTGCAATAGTTTAGGTTTTGACTTCAGTACATGCACTCCATTACATCATGACAATAAAGGAAGGACACATCGTATGCTGCACATATAGTGCTGATACCTCTTAAGTTTGTATGAACCACAGGTTGATAATTAAGGTTGGTAGCCTTGGGAGTTTTATCATTCTTGTTACAATAGCGAGGCTCATCACTTTTTGGCACCATTGCCAGGGAGGTGTCAAACTATGCATTGTTTTCTTCCCTAGTTGACTCATTTATTTTTAATTTTTTCAAAAACAATTTTTTTTTTCATTAGGCATATTTAATTTCAAAAGTAGAAAACTGCATTGCATTATAGTTTTCATTCAATCATAAAAACCAAAAAATCTCCAACACCAACCTGCCCCACCATTTGATCACATGGTGCAATAAGAGCCACATCACCATTCACTTTTGTAGGTAGAAGAAGAAGATGGCAAAGAATGTAGAAGAAATTGATCGAGATGATGAAAATGAGGAAGATCCTCTCGAATTTCCCATTCAATATACTGATGGTAGTGTGCACATGAAGAACATCCCTCCATCTTTTCTTCCAAAATTTCATGGTCTAAGGTTAGAGGATCCAGAAACCTTTCTCTTTGAATTTGAAATTGTTTGTAGATAGTATGGTTACTTATTAAAAACTCAAAAACTGAGATTATTTCTAGCAACATTGAAGGATAGAGCTCTTAAATGGTTCATGATTTTAGGGACTAATTCAATAAGATCATGCAGTGAGATGCAAAAGATATTTCTAGAAAAATATAAAGACCATGACGTTAACGAAGAAATCTTTAGAATGAATCAAAGAGAAGATGAGAGTCTATAGGATCTAATAGAGAGGTTAATGTTTAATGTTAAGAGGGAAAAACTACATCATTTAGGATCCGACACACTAAAAGCCCTCTTACTTAGAACAATTAGGGATGAATGGATTGATCTCCTTGATCTCATGAGTAGAGGTGATGCATATCAATTATCATTTGAAGAAATTTGTGAAACATGCAAACACATATCAAGAGGAAAGTCAAGAGTAAGTCAATCAACATCAAGATCGGTAAGTCAAGCTAAACTTGGAAATTTGTTTGATGACTTTAAACATAAAGTCTTAGCAATCTAACTGAACAAGTAGAAATGTTAAAAATACAAAATGAGCAAAAAGAAGTTTTTTGTGTTGTCCATGCAAAATCACATGATGTTAAATGTTGCTCCTCATTACCAAGGTTGAAGGAACTTCACCAAGAGGACAATGGAGCAAGTCAATTGCCAATGCAGTAATGTTATGTAGCTCCAAGAGGACCATGGTAGCTTATTTAGCCTGACATGATGCAAGAGCCTAATTCACAATTTCAAGGTTATGCATATCCACCTCAAATTAATTGCAACACACCTTTTCCTTGGTAACATTGGCCATCTCAACCCCAAAACCAATCTTGGCAACAAGGTTGGCAAGGAACTTATGGGAACCATCCACAATATCCTCAATAATTTCTTTAATATCCTCCATACCCAACTCCATGTTATCCCTACCATTCACCTCCACCACAACCACAACCTCATCCACATCCATCTCAAATATACACTCCCACTCAACTACCTATACCACCATTTCCAAACCCACATATTGAAGTAGCTCAGCCCACTTACAATGTTGAGGTACAACACTTCCAAACATCTCCTCTTGAGCTCAATGGTATTCACCATAGATTAGGAAGAGTATTACAAAAAAGGGATTCTTTTGATGTCATTGAAGGACTACATCCAGAAGAAGAAGATTCGAAAGAGAAGATCAAAGAATCATGGGTTGCACTTGATGAAGAGAAGACATCAAAATCAGAGTTTGAGAAACATCTCTCATGGTTACCATCAAATCCTCCATGTATTCAAGAGAACAATCAGCAAAAAGAGGAAGATTCAAAGGTCATGGTAGAAGAAGACATGAAGAATGATCTAGATAAGCAAGAAAACCAAAGACATCAAAGTTATATTGAGGGTTCATTCCAAAAAATCAACAAGATGGAGCATCACTCTCTTCTTCAACTATGTTTGATCCTTTCAAAGTTAAATCATTTGGTCTCTAAAATCCAGGTACATGTCAAAACATACATTTCAAGCCTACACATCATTTTGTCTATCATGTTGATGTGCACATGGATCCATTGGAAGTATTCTTATACTTGAAAGTGGTTTTGTTTTTCAAGTAGAGTAGGGTTAAAAAAAAAAACAATTGAGGTGAAAACCTCATTTGAGGCACCTCAGATCGGCTCATTGATTGAAAACCTCCATGAGGCAGTCAGTGGGTTGGAAAAAAAGAAAAAAATATGAAAAAAGAAAAGATCCTAGGTGAAAACCTCCTTTGATGCGCTTAGGCAAACCTACTAGTTGAAAATCTCCTTGAGGCGGCTAGCAGGCCTAGAAGAAAAAAAAATAAGGAAAACATTAAAAAATCATTGCTTCATGTATCTCTCTGATGAATGTGTGTACTCTCCAACATCTGAAAGCAACAAAAACAAGTTGGTACCAAAAGAAAAATTAGTTAAGCCTAGTCAAAAGAATTCAAATTTTGACTTTCTCCTCCATTGCTCAAATGCTCCAACAAGGCAAAGTCCATGCCAATCCATCACCCTCATCTATTTCCACCATCCACCCATTATTCTCAAGCTTCTACTATTCAGTTTTCTTGTTGTCCTAAAAAACTATAGGATGCTTTGTTTTACTACAGGAAACAAAAATACATAGAGCAGAAATTTGGTTTTGCCATAACTTGAAAACCATGCATCCATTTACCAAGATGTTTCAGGGGGAAATGCATATGGATGATGGTAACTGCTCGATATCTGTGCATCCATTTAAAAATTTGTTTCATGGGGAGATTCATATGGAGGATGGTAACATGCCCAAGAAATGTTAGCAAATTCTAGTGCATGGTTTCCAATAAATTGACCTCCATCACCTTCAACCATTTTTAATTTTTCTTGAAATCCATGCATCCATTGACCAAAATTTATTGATGGGAAGGTGCATAATGATGATGGAAACATGCTCAGACAATTTCAGGTCAATCCATTCTACCATTTGGGAGATATGGACAAAACAAGTATGCTACAAGAGGGTGTCCTGAATTTTGAAAATATTATTTGCAGGACAACAGGAGGAGAATCAAAGCAACAAGAAAGGATCAAAGGGGACATATATCATTCATGTTTTCATTTATCCATTCCACATCCTTCATCATTCCATCATTCCCTCCATTTTTCTTCTTATTTAGCGTAGTTTGCAAGGGTCTTGTGTTTTCTACATGATTCTCTGTAAACCTACAGGATTCCCTAAAAACTTACAGGATCCTACAGGATACAGAACAACACCTACAGGATTGGCAGTGAGTAGTTTTAAAGGGAAAAACCATAGGTTTCCTTCATCAAACAATGATAAGGAGACATATACAACCCTCCGCATCCATCAAAGAAACATGACAAGGGGATTTAACAAGAGGGAACTCACCAACACAGTGAGGATTCATTAGCATCACCATCCAGTACCTGCACATTAAGGAACAACATCAGAGAAAAAAAGAGAAAAACACATGCAGCAAATACAAGAAAGGATTTCACTCTTCAACAAACATCATCTACAGGAAGGCCATCAAGTAGGTACAGGTATGCAATATTCTTGACCTCTTCTCTTGAACATATTATAGTTAGAAATCTGTTGTCAATGCATGAGACATGAGTTTTATAAGTTAAGGATGGGTCAGCAGTCTCAGCCACCTTCAACTAGTTAATTTCAACTCACTCCTTCACTCATGCAATGTTGAAAAGTCAAATTATGAAGGGCGATGATTTCAAGGAATGAGGACAACAGTTAAAAGAAGAAATTTTTGGAAAGGCCAAGTAACCACAACACTCCAAGCCCTCCATCATGTTCATATTCACTATCTATTCATCATTCATCCATCCCATTTCATTCTTGAAAAAAAACAAATAGAGAATCCTCTCCATTTTCACAAACCTACACTACTCCCTTTCAGCCTTAGCATCATCATCCAATCCCTCTTCATCATTTCTCATCATTCCCATATAGTTAGAAGACCCTGTAAGAGGAGGAATGACTACTACAGGAAGGCAGATTGTTGCTACAAGAAGTAAGAAATGAACAAATTATGCTAACCTCCAAGATGGCAGAGCTTAAGAGAGACCTAATCAAAACATAGAACTCCAAGGCCATTAGGCAGTCATCTAGGCCACAAGAGAGAAGAAGAAGGCAACAAAAGGAAACGAGGCATTCTCCATCAAAACAAAACTCAAACTGTAGTGATGAAAGAATGTTTTCCAAGAGGTCTCCAATCTCTTTCTAACTTTTGTCCAAGGCCTAAAAATGGGAAAAAGGAATGGGAGTCAAGTTGAGGGCATGTCCTAGGCTCAGAATATCATTTATTCTTAAAAAGGGTTTCCTGTAGGTTTCCTGTGGTTTTGACAGGAATTACTACAAGATGTCATATTTCTCATCTAAAGGAAATTTGAAGGTTTTATAAGTGTCCAAATGGTGGAACAAGGTAGAAGAAGGTTGATAAGGATATGGAAGACCTTGCTAAACTGAAAATTATTCAAGAACCCATCTTGAATAAGGGCAAGAAACCAAGCTAATGGTCTCAAGAAACAATGTTTTTCTTTGCACAAATATGTTTTTGGGCTTGTCCTTGCAGAACTTACAACCAAGATTCTTAATGCACAAGAGAGAGGCCACCAGGGCCATGGATGAGGCACAATGAGGTCACTAAGTTGCTTAGAGGATGAGCAACACTTTCAACAGGGGGTATGATGGGCCTCTAAATTAAACATAAATTAAGGCCCATGCCTCTAAATTAAACATAAATTAAGGCCTATGACCATCCTTCAGCACATTAAACCTCTCTTCTCACATTCTATAATGTATTTTTAACTTTAATATATTCATTAGGTATGATTATGAATAATTGCATATTTGTGCCTAATATTTTTTTTTGTGGAATATTATGAGAATATTGGGCAGATTATGAAGATTTGGAGGAGGAGATAATTTAGGGACTTTCTCCCTATTACAAGAAGATCAATAATAAATAATAAATCAACAAGATATTATGGAATTATGGCACAGATTTTGGAACTCCAATGATTTAGAAAATTAGGAATGTGTTCCCTGCCATTTAATGCATATTCCTAGTATTGGGGACCAGATCCACTAATCAAGGGATTATGGTGGGGAGAGCTTGCTCCATTCATGGGGAATGATTCCTAATCATTTTATATAAGTACCAAGTCTAATTTTCCTCTAGGGATAGATTTTCATTACTGTTCTTATGGAGAGAACCCGTATTTCTGCAGCTCCATTGTATTTTCTTTCAAGGAGGTAATCGTATTGATGAAATAATGAAGATTGGTGTTATGTTCAACTTCTAAATCTTGCTCTCTTCCATATGTATTTGATTTTCCTTGGGCTTGGCCATCCCAAGAGCCACAAATCCCTTTTGTATCATTTTCTTTCCTTCTTTTTACTTCTTATTCACATGCATCTCTTGTTTTATTTCTTTCCATTTATGCATTTAGTATTAATGATTTCTTGTTGTAGGATTGAGTTAAATGGTTGATGTAAGTTCTTTAGTAGGATCACAAGCATTATTTCAGCGTTGGAAAAGATTTGGAAGTTCATAGTAATCATTGACCTGCTTGGATTAGTCTTCTCATTCCCAAATCAGGATTTCTGGAACTCCTTTGTGGCAAAGAATAGTAAATTTCCACTATTTTTTAAAGCATGCTAACGAGCTTCAATCGAGTTGGTTCCACTTTCATAAGATAAATAATAAATAAATAAATAAATAAAAAAAAAAATAAATTAAATAAAATTAAAAAATCAATCTAGTTCATAACAAAAATTACCTCATTTCATTTGCACTTGATTAGGTTAGGCATTTTTTTAGATTTACTAGCTCACTAGTTCTCGAATTTCTAGATTTTCAACTAGTAATGTTTTTCTATTTTTTAGCATGGGTTAACAGAGGTATTTTTGAGTGATTCCACTTGGAATGGGGATTTAAGACATCCTAATTAAATAACAAAATTTGTCCCATCCAATTTGGATTTGATTTTCTTGGTCATTCAATGAATTATAATTTTGTATAGTAAATCTATAACATCTTGTAGTAAATCAGGGGATCCTATAGGAAATCACTATAGCATCCTATAGGAAATCACTATAGCATCCTGTAGGAAAGCCAGTTTTGAGCTCGAATTGAGAAAAATCATCATTGAAGCTGGGATTAGGCCTCTACTTGACCTCCATGCCATCAAGACCATTTTAACCCTCTTTCTCCACACTTGTCTCCCTTGCAAAAGATCAAGGAAAGATTAGCATTTGCATTTATAAAGAAAAAAGATTTTAAAAATGAATTCTTTGATATTTACACATGCACATGGTAGTTAGTACTCTCTAGATCAGATTTCATGCTCAGTTAGTTTAAATCATCACATGTGATAAATAGGTTTAAGGTAGGTTTCTTTTACATTTAGTTCATGATCTTTATGAAATCAGAATAGGTTTCTTTCCTTGTACTTTCTTTCCTTCAATAGGTTAAGGTTCCATTTCGAACATTTCACTTTTTGCAATTAGTTTATGATTTGACTTCAGTACATGCACTTCATTACATCATGACAATAAATGAAAGACACATTGTATGTTGCACATATAGTGTCGATACCTCTTAAGTTTGTACAAACCTCGGGTTGATAATTAAAGTCAGTAGCCTTGGGAGTTGCAACATTCTTGTTGCAATACTGAGGCTCATCAGCCATGTAGCAGTCTCTCATAGTGATACATGGTAGACTCCCATAAGGCCACATGGAAACTTCTGATTGGCCCACATGGTGGCCTGTGATTGGCCCAAATTCAAACCTATCTGCCAATAACCACTCGCCACTTATCCTCACAGAATTGGCCCACTTTCCAATCCGTAAAACCCATTCATCCTACTAATGTTAACTCCATGTCAGTGTATGGTTTTCCACATCACTATACAAATTTCATAGTCAACCATGTACTTTGACTCTTTTTTTTCTTTTGCCAAAAACTTCAGAATGTGATACCTTCCTCATATTTTGTCAGAATGAGGCGATTCAAGAATCATTGAATTGAGAACGACGAAACTATTGTTTTCCACTGGTTTCATAATATTTTGAGCACTTTCATTTTTGAGCATATTTTTGATGCCATGAATCACTCCCCACTGGAAGCTTTTGTACCACCAAAAATCTATTTTTACTCAACAAGTGAGGGTACAACTCCCTCAATTTCATGATCTATATCCACATTGCTTTGCTTGGATTGGTACCTTTGAGCCCCATACACAAATACTTCTCATTACCTCTACATGAAGTTCTTATTCTCTTGTCAAGAATAGATTCTTCCCGCAACTCATTTAAATATTTAGGAGTGAAATCTTCTATAGATGGAATTTGAACATTATCTTCTTGATAAACAATCATAGGAGGTGTTAGCACCTAAATCCACCTCAGGTTGAAAGAAGGCAAAATTCAGGGTAACCACAAACCACACTTAGTCTGGTAGCTAGCCCTACTAGAACAGGAGAGGACTCTCTCCGAGTCACACTCAGTGAATAGATAAACGAAAAGGACTAAGATGACTTTCAAACGAACTATTTATCTTAGGCTAGTAAGTGGAAATGAAAATAAGGAGTGATTTTTATGAATGACTGTGTTTCTGGGATGTTATGGGACCACAGGACCTCAATGAACAGAGAACTTAACATAAAGGCATAGATTATTTCATAAAGCAAGGTAGGCGGAAAGCATAGCAATTTTAATTTTAAGATATGGTGGAATGGAGAGATTGATTAAGAAGTTGAAAAGGGCATGGACAATGTGAAGCCTTTTCAACAGAAGAATGAAACACTGTACATGAAATTTTCCCACAGGTAGAGCAATAGAATTGAATTCTACCTGATCTCATTCGAAAAATTTCACCAGAAATGGATACGAAATGAAACTATGGAACATAACAAAGGAATCGAGAGATTGATTAAGGAGGTGAAAAGGGCATGGAAAACATGAATCCTTTTCAACAGAAGAATGAAACACTATACATGAAATTTTCCCACAGGTAGAGCAATAAAATTGAATTCTACCTAATCTCGTTCGAAAAATTTCACCAGAAATGAATATGAAATGAAACTATGAAACATAACAAAATACATATGAAACATAAGAGACACATTTGCTACACTCACAACCACATGAATCTCATGAAACAGAGTCGTTGCCTTTCATTAATTCTCTGTAAGAATATACAGTGTAGAAACAAAGTTTCTTTCCAACAGTCTCCCAGAAGTTACAAGCCAACCGACCCAATTCGCTTTGCAAATGGTTTGCATACAATATATAGAATGTGCTATGAAGAGATATAACGTCCAAGTGTCACAAAATGAAGGTGGAGAGCCAAACATCAGCTATAGGTTTAGTGTCACAAACATGAAAAATGGCTTGGGTGACCCTTTGCTTTCCTTTGCCACTTGTATAACTGACCATATGGAGTGAAAATATTTATAAAATCGTCGCGCTCCTCCTCCTGTGCGTCGCGATATTTTCCAGGTGACTTTTGGAGGCCTTCCCGGTGTCCATATTGAGTGAAGGATAGCTCATTGGAAAGGTCTTTGAGTCTAATTTCCAACCCAACTGGAATTTTTCAATTTGGAGTTCATTTGCCCTGCCAAAAATCAAATCTCCCAAGACTGGTCGAACTGTGTCAAATGAGGCTGCCTCAAGGCAGAGTGCTGTTGCGGTCCACTTTTGAATGCCTTCCTCAACTCCATATTGAGCTCATGATAGCTCATTGGAAATATATTGGTATATAAATTCCAACCAATCTATAATTTTTCAATTTGGAGCTCATTTTCTTTGTCGAAAATAAAATCTCCCAAGACTGGTCGAACTATACCAAATGAGGCTGCCTAAAGGCAGAGTGCTGTTACAGTCAACTTTTGGATGCCTTCCGCAACTCAAAATTGATCTCATGATAGCTCTTTGGAAATCTAATTGTCTCTAGTTATCATTTGGATCATCCAGTAAGTCATTTGGCCAACCGAGCTAGGAGAAAACTTGATTTTCCCGAGGTCGCTCCAGAGGTGCATCAATTCTCTTGAGGCAATTCTATTTTTGACATTTCTTAAGAACCATGACACTTGTGTAAAAAGTGAAGGAGGTGTTTCTTACTTGATCTTTTATTGACAAAAGCCTCTCTCAGTTTTCCCAAATTCATCTTCGATTGCTCAGAAACCTCATTTGAGTGAAACATATCCCGATGTGTGGGACAAGGGATTTGCCGAAATGAAGCGAAATGAAGGGGATAGGGAGCTTCTAAATTCTTGAAGAAATTTTGGAAATTATGGAGGGATGTTAGGAAGTAGGGGAAAGTGGAATCTTAGAAATTGAGTGAGGGGAAGGGGTCCAAAAAGGCAAAACACAGGCCCAACCATAGAAAATTGCCAGTTGTAGCAAAGAAACTAGGGTTTATGCGAAAAAGAGAAATTTGGGGATATCAGTGATGGAAGTGGTTGATAAGGTTTTAATTGATAGGGGAAGGTGTATGACATCAGGAAAATGAGTTTTCTGATACTGACCATGCCAAGAGAAATTAGCTTCAAAAACCTAGGAGAGGGAAATGAACTTGCCATAGCGCACTGAAACAATAAACAGGTGTGAAATGACCCAATGGAACTGACATGAAGAATGACAACCCTTTAAATGATGGTAGACTCAGCTGAATAGTGACATAGAATGTCATTTGGACAACTTTGACAAGGGTAAAATCAAACCCCAGACCTAATGCCTAGTGACCAAATTTTACTTGAAGACTCACTGAAATGATAAAATTTGATCTTGACACCTTAAAATTACTTGTGTAAGAGCATGTTTGATCACTGGAAGAAGGCTGCAAAAACTGACACTAATAGGAGGCTCACTACAATCTCAAAATTTCCACATTCACAACATAATAAATCTTCATGTAAGGTGGAAAATCTAATCGGAAAGCATTGGTACCAATATTCTCCAATATTTTGAAAGGACCATATATGTTTGGCTTGAGATTTTTACCATCATCTTGTAATCTTTCCTTGTTTATGTACAACCAAACTTAATCTCCCACTTGGAAATCATGATCAGCCTTATGCTTATCATGTTTCCAACTGTTCTTGTACCCTTTGATGCACTAATTGGATTTGTTCAATGGAATTCTTGGCTTTGTCCACATCACTATGTCCATCTATTGCAATATATTTATAAAATATGAAATCCAAAGGAGACTTTGTAAAATAACCCAAACAAGCTTCAAATGGGGATTGTTAGGCCCCTATACTACTAGTGTAACCCCTCATTGTTATTAGTACAACCCACTTATTATATTGATGTACCCATGTAGTGCCCATATTGTTACTATTGTGTCCCATAGAAGCCCACTATTGTTATTATTGTGCCCTTACATTATTCTTGTTATGTAGGCTCTGATTATGTTATGACCCCTTAGACTCCTATATATAGAAAGGAGGTCTTTTCATTTGTATCATCCAAGAATTGTTCATTTATGTAATGTAAAGGAGGTTGCCCCCTTGAAGAGGCTGAATTCTAAGTCGTTGATCTATCTTTTCTATCTTTTCTTGAGCTAGTTTCATAACAGTCTCCAACAGCAAGGCATAGGTTGTATGCTTCCTTTTTATCTTATTAATATATAGATCTGATGTCACTTTCCATAATTGTGTAAATTTTTATGCTTCTAGCTTAATACTCCTTTTTTCTATTAAGTAGTTTATGTTTGATTTATGCCGTATATGTTCTTGTACCTTGTATTTCTCTTTGATCTTTCTTGCAGGTACTCGAATGTGAAGAACAAGTAAGGAGCGAGCCTGGAAGTGAAGGAATCAAATTCATCTCCAAAAGTTGAGCGATTAGCATCAAAGCGAGGTAGGTCACTCTCTCTCTGCATTTGTTAAACATAGAGACATAGAATTGTAAATAGAGAGATACATTAGAATTGTAACAAAGACATAGACGAGAACTCAATTTATCCAGGTATATCTACTAGAGCACACCTAGGGAAGAGAGAGAGAGAGAGAGAGAGATTTTGTCTAAGGGATCCAGATATTCTTGGAAAATCCCTAGGGACTGAGACCTGGTGGCATTGGATAGGCAATACAAAAATATCTTGGGACCTCATCTGGAAGGAAAAATATGTGCCAACTTAGTCAACTGATGACCTCATCAAGCTCACAGGCGAAATCAAAGGTTCGACAATTTGGAATCAAGCATGGGAGAATAAGACTATCATTCAAAAGCACAACTTCTGGGAGATTGGTAATGGAGAAAAATCCCTTTTTTGGGAAGATGTCTGGCCGACCTAAACAGGGACAAGTTAATAGAGGGTATCCTCATCATTTGGATCCATTTATAAAGTTAATAGAGGGTATCTTTCATTTTTGAATATCTGAAATAATTCTAACCACTTTGGGAAATTGGATAACACTAGGCCACTTGAGGTATTATTGAATATTCACACCTAACCTTTTATCATAGCCTTCTTTATAGGTGTTTACTCTTCCTCCATTACATATTTTTCTTTCTTTGGATATTTTGGATGTTTAGAAGTTGTCTAGTTATAAGGCATACATATATCTTAACAATGATTCAAACAATAAATCTTTTAAAAACTATTAACTTAGGAATACAAAAACAATATAATTCAATGAATTATTTCCAAAGTTAGATGTTAATGTTTAAATGTTGAAGCAAGAAAATTACATGCAAAGATATGATCAACATTAATCTTGACTTCAGATGTATATCATCAATAAGGAACAAAAAAGGTTATTGGATATGATGGTGGTTAAAATATTAGTTGAGATTATAACTTAAAATTCATTGTAAATTTTAGGTGAACTTTAAAATACAGAGTTTAGGCACCACGAAAATGGTTCTTTCCTAATGGGGACTAACGGGGACTAGCCATTAAGCAATAAAGATTTTAATCTAAATGAGGATAAGTGGGATTCATGAGCATTAAAAAGAAATTACAATTTATGGAAATTTGATATAAAAATGATGAAAAATAATATAAATTTATCTACTTATTGTTAGAAGTTTGAAACAAAACTCATAAAATATGGTTACTAACCATCCTTAACAATCCTTTATAGTTTTATTTTTTAGGGGTTGTGTGTAGTTGTTTATTTTATCTGTATTTCAAAAAGCGGAAGTCTAATAGTAGTACCTTTTTTTAGGCTTAAAATTACCAACATTAAAAACTATAGCCTTAATGATTTTGTAATATCAATAATAAAGACACTGAAATCAACTTCTAATTGGAAAAGTGGTGTTAAACTATAGCCTTAATGATTTTGTAATATCAATAATAAAGACACTGAAATCAACTTCTAATTGGAAAAGTGGTGTTAAGTTAACTTTTTGTTGAGTCAAAATTACAAATTTTTTTGAAACCATAACCTTAACAATATGTATTATTACAATCAAAACCTTAGATTCAACCTTGGAATTGGAACATGGTACTCCTAATAGTATTCTATTTATTTTCTTTTGTTAAAATTGTAAATTTTTTCAAACTCATGGCTTTAACAAATAATACAATTGCAACCAAAATCTCATAGTCAATTGTTTGAATTGAAAATAAGTGCTACTACCCCCTTTTCCTGAGCTAAAATTGGAACAATTTTCAAGCCATAATCTTTTGTTAAAAATGTAAATTTTTTCAAACTCATGGCTTTATGAAATAATACAATTGCAACCAAAATCTTACAGTCAATTGTTCGAATTGAAAATAGGTGCTACTACCCCATTTTCCTGAGCTGAAATTGGAACAATTTTCAACCCATAAGCTAAAGGCCAAGGCAATTGCAAACAAAATAATTAAAAAGGAAAAATTCGCGTATATTAAAAAATGAAATACTACTGTTTAGATTAAAAATAACTAATAATAATATTTAATAGGCATAAAAAAACCATTCTTTTTAGTATTGAGATTGAAATAAAAATGTTACATTTAGTAAGGGGATGAAGGGAAGGTTAGGTAGAGTGTCATGGAGAGTTGTTGGTAGAGAAAGGGTTTGATTCGCAAGGATCATTGTTCTCATATTATATTTTTAAATTTTTTTTATATATTATATATTTATTTTTTAAGTCATGGTTGTAGAATAGATGATGATGGAGTGTACTATTTAGTTGCTTAATGATGTGAAGGTCAGTGGTTCGAAACTAAGGGTTGGTGTGGCCCAAGTTAGGTGCAATCCCTGGGTGATTTTGATGGCTTAGATGACTCTAGGTGGTGGTTTCTCTAGCCAAAGGTTAAGCCTGTAGTCATCTTTGGAGGATATACACAACTTGACAGACAAACAAAATATTTTTTTTTTTAAATTATTATTATTAATTATTAATGGGTGTGTTATATTCAGGAGGGTTTCATAAATTATTTTTATTTTTATTTTTAATGTAAAAATATTTTTTCAATTATTTTATTATTAGTTTAAATAAAGAAAACATATTTTTTCTATGTGGTTTAGGATTTATTTATTTATTTTTTTCTCTTTCATATCGAGGATTTTTATTTATTTTTCTATTTGTTGGTTTTTTTTGGCTAAAATTATATTATCCTTTTAGGTCATGGTTTCAAAATTTTTCAATCTTAGGGTCAAAAGAATGGGGTGTTGATATTGATAGCACCTATTTTTTATTTAAATATTGGTTTTAATGATTTGATTACAATGATATAGGTGGTTAAAATCATAGTTTTAAAAAAGTAGTAATTTTGATCCAAAAATGATGTTATTCTTGGCACCGCTTTTTGATTCGGAAGGTTGATTTCAATATTTTCATTAAAAACATTATGAAAATGAAAATATTAATTGTGAAAACATTTTTTTTGCTAAGTTGTGTGATTCTTTAGATGATTGCACACTTAACCTTTGGGTAGAGAAACCATGACCCAGGAGCATCTAAGCCGTCAAAATCACCTAGGGATTGCCCTTGGCATGGGCCACACCAATCCTTAACATGGCTGATTTTTTTCCCATGCAGTTTCGAATCAAATTTTTGAAAACACTTTTATATTACTACTATTATTATTATTATCATAATCCAATTTTAAGGTCATAGCCAAGCCAAAAATCAAATTTGTGTAGGAGACCCCCTTGTTTATACGACAAGGGACCCACCTCTGTGCAATGATTTGAATGCTAAGTCTATCAAGGCATACATACTCTACCCCCTCTGGTTTTGAACCTGTGACCTCTTAGGAGGAAACACATGCTTTTAACTACTAGGCGCGCTTAAGTTGTATAAGAAGAGAATAAAATATTGATATTTAAGAATATTTTAATAAGACATTTACAAAAATGTTTAGATAAATTAAAAATATTTCTAGAAAGGATGTCTGTTTAAGTAAAATACACAAATAATGGAGAAAATGAAACTTTTCAAAGTAAGATTTAAACATAATGCAAATATGAATGAATAAAAAGAGTTAAAGGTCATATTTCACGAGTTTTACATCTTCTGGATAGATGGGCGCTCAACATTGAACAATGCATCACATTTTGGGCTTCGGGTGACATCAACTATAAGGAAGTTCCACTCTTCATATTTTGGGAGATTTGGAAGGCCCACAATCGCTATTTATTTGAAGGGGCGTCGATCAACATAAACAAGATTTGCCACAGGACCTTTACTTCGATGTCAACTTTCTCCTGAGATACTAGCACAACAAAAGATCTATTCTATTATTTATGTCCACCTATTCTTTGCTTTCCTTCAATAGTTTTTGATGGAGCGACACAACTTGGAATATGTGGATGTGGTGCTATACTCAGGATAAATGAAAGACTAAACTACAAACTTTCTTGGAATGGAGGACCAGGCACCAATACAAGGGCTGAAAAATTGGCATTATGGGGATTACTTTGGTTTTCAAAAGATAAGAAAGTAAATAATCTTCATGTTTATGGTGATTTGATATCTCTCATTGGAGGTATAAAAGGACATATAGGGAACCCTCATGGAGATTTCTATTAATCATATATTCAAGGAAGCTAATAGGGAGGCAAACACTCTATCTAAGGAGGGTCTTAGTGGTGTATATGGTGTTATGAGGTATAGGTATATTGAAGACAATGTCACCCTTTGCTATAAATCTTTTGTATTTTTCTGGTGTGCCTTTTCAAATACAATGTACCAGCTCTATGCATGGCAATTTTATATCCTTTTTTGTTTTGTTTCCTTTCTAGAATATACGATATGGAGTATTATAACATGCTTGGTCACCAATATTATTTGTATATGGATTGTTTCTGGTGAAACTATGATCTTGTTACACAACTCAAATATATATGTTACATCCATCTGAACAATGAACTGGATCTATCTTTTCTAATATAAATCTAATGTTTTTTCTTCTGAAAATAAAAAATTAAAGTATAAATTAAAATAAAGATTTAGTTTCATTTAATTAGTATATAGTAAAAAAATGGGATTCAAAGTTTATAAATATTTTATGTTTGAATAAAAGAGTTGAGACTTTAATAAATTAACTGGCAAGCTAAGTTACCTAGTTTTTGTTCGTGTTCAAGTTCGATGACTTTGAAGTTTGACAAAAAATTGGCAGTTAAAATTTTGAGAATAAATTTTGCCCTAAGAGCTTGTGCCCACCACCCCGCCTACCTAAATGGGAGTAAATATAGGAGAAGGGAGATGTCCTTGGCATGTGACTAAATATGTCTGAGATTAATAAATATGCTAAATATGTCTGAGATTAATCTAGTCATTTTAATTTTAAATTTGCTTAGTTATATTGCTAATAACGTTAATGATGAAAAATGATGAAATGCAAATTTTGAATGCAAAGTGACAATGTAATAGTGTTGAATGATAGAAAATGTGAATAATAAGAATGCATTCAATTACAAATAGTCTTTAGTGTGATCAATCTCAAACTATTTTCTTCTACTATTCTTATTTTCACCCTTGTTAGTTTTGTCACCTTTTCATATCTTTCTATCTATATCTTTATCTCCCCCCATCTCTCCTTCTTTATGATGCAGGAGCATTCACCCAAGGGAAAATCATTATAAATAATAGACATAGGGGGTCATGTATTTTAGGAAATATTTTTCCTATGTCTCAAGTCAATGTAATATTTAGGCTTTTAAATGATTTAATTAGATAATGGGAGAATATGTAAATGCTCTCAAAATAAATAAATGAGAACATGAGTGGTGGAAGTCAAATCCAACTCTCTAGGAGCGAGAGAGAGTTTTTAGGAATTAATTAGAGTAGATGTGGACCATTGTGCCGATAAGGAGACTTTTCTATTTTAAAACAGAGAAAAATATGGAGTGGATAAAGTCTGCCACATATGTATGCATGCAGAGAGCTTTAGGGCTTTTGTTAGAGGAGTGATCGGATCCTTCAGTTATCTAATCCAATGTGTTCTCATAAATAAGTGAACCTGCGTGTTCAATTAAGGAGGAGGCCACTAATAGTAGAATCAAGCCTCTGTGTGTGTGTGAGAGAGAGACAAGGAGTCTCGAATGTAATCTTTGTTTTTACATATATATACAGAGCTTATTTCCTGTCTGTGTCAGTATGCTTAAGAAGTATTTCATGTATTAATTACTTGTGAATTCATAGGCTCCGCAATAGGTTGCAGGAAAAATTCTGAAGGACACAAAGGAACGAAGATGATTTAGAGGAATCATATAGGGATCATTTAATCCAAGTGAAGATAGAGTTTGCTTTGGAGAGGAGTTGTGAAGCAAGAATTCGCTAAGGAGTCCATCTCAGAGAAAGCTGAAAAGTGGAAGCAGAAGGCAAAGTTTGAAGGACGTGCAGAGAAGAAGAGCAATTCGGAGAAATTGTATTGATCCACTTGAAAGATCAAGAGTTGCTTTGAAGTAGAAGTGCATATAAAGTGAAGCTTAGAAGGAAGAGTCGCAACGAAATAGCGAAGGAGGAAGAACCTCGGAAGAACCCAAAAGAGCCAAAAAAATCATTGAAAATGGCATAAATTCCAAGTAAAGGGAAGTAAGGAATTGATGCTCAGCAGTCGTTGGATCTTCAAAGATCAATAGCTATGATTGCAATCGTAATTGCATTTCAGAGGTGCCAAGGGATGACGATAACAAAAATAACGATACTCCGATGAGCGATGTGGCGATATCGCCGAAAGATTGCGATCGGCAATCGGGTAGTTGGAGGTTTAAAGCAAATAGATTTAGATACGGGTGGAGGAGCGATATTTGATAGCGATAATCAGAGTATCAGAGCTCGGACCTATCGGAGTTCGGAGGAATGGAAAGGTGATAGACTAAGAGGCATACCTGATGCGTTTATAAACGGGGTTCAATGTATTTGAAGTCCGATATATATATGTTTGGCAGTGTTTTCCTTTGTGAACAAGAATATGAAGAATTATAAGCGCCGATAGCGTATTGCCCAGTTTTGAAGGGAAATCGCACATCGGAGAGAGGAAGGCATATATGTATGCATGAACAAGGAAGAATACTAGGGTCAATTGTAATGAGGTTAAACCTCAAAAACTGTGACAAGACTGTACGGTAGGAAGAAAAGGCATGTTTGGGATTAATTCCTTTGTAATGCTTTATAAAGTGGGTAAGTGCGATAGAAGAATATATACGTTGAAATGTATATGAGAATATGTGTTAAGGGGGTTCTAATTCCGAATTGAGGAAAGAATTTAATCCAAGGTTTGAGGGTTCATATAATCCCGATAGAGGTTTCAGGAGGGGTGATTGGGTTCCTATGCACAGGAACTGATGAATGGGCCGTGACCATTTAAGGTCTGAAGATTTGACTCCACTGTAGAGTCAAATTTCCTGGGACAATTGTGGATGCATTGTTGAATGCATATTGTGGGTATGTGAGGGTGTTACCCTACATCATTAGTGGTATTAGAGTAGATTTGTAATCTGTACGAGGGAAATTTGAAGTTGTGGAAGACTGTAGCAATTCCAACAAAGGCTTGGAGTAGGCAGGAACAGATAATTCCTTAAAGGAAAGAAAAAGCAATATTTCTTAATGCAAGTTCTGAAGGAAAGAGGACTTGAGGGACAAAACAGAGGAAAATCCATTCAAAATGCAAAAGAATGGGTGAAACAAGATCATGCTGAGATCTTGAAGATGAGGCAATATGTTTTGTTTCCAATTAAGAATGTATGTTTTTATACTAATGCACAGGTGACAGCAAGAGAAGTTGTGAGAGAAGAACCAGGTGAGTTCTTGAAGACAAAGTAAGGAGAATACTCTAAAAGAGAAGTGGCAGTGAACCTGAAGAATCCAACAAGAAATTGGACAGAGAGGACAGCTGAAGTGTTCTCATGAGAGAGTGAGAGATTGCAGATGCCTAGAAGGAGAAAAGGTGTTGCTCAAGGGGAGATTCCAGACAGAGGACCCGTGCTTACCAAAATATTGAGTGAGGAGAGCTTAGTGAGGTAAGATTGTAGCCAGGAGGACTAGCTGTTGCAAAGGCTTATTGCAAAGGAGTTCATGAAGAAAGAAGAGAAGAAGATGACTACTGATAGTCATAGCAGAGGTTCAGAGAGAAGCCACATTAAAGGATATAAGAAAGAGGATGCCAAAGTAAATGACAAGAGGATGAGTCAAGAAGAAATTGACAAAGAGGTTGTTGAATTAAAAGAACAACTCAATGCATTAAGGAGAATGCTTGAGGAAAGCCAGAGACTAGGTTGGGTCTTGAGGAAGAAGCCAGTGGAATGGCATGAGATGCAAAGAAGGCTACAACAAAAGAAAGTGAAGTGGTTGATGGAAAAAATCAAAGAAGTTGAGTTGGAAATGGAAATGGAAGATTACATTTGTAAACCATAACAAGGAGAAATTCTAGGAGAAAGTGAAGATGAAGACTTGAAGACTAAAACTTCAAGTGAGGCCAAACGGTCACATGGGTTTAAAACTGACAATTTATGTGTGTATGTAGGTGAAACACGTAAAGAAAGACAATTGTTTGATATTGTCATGAAGAAGGAAGAAGACCAGCAGAATCTAAATTCTGTTCTGGAAAAAGATGAGATAGATAGATCTCATATACATATGGAGAATGATATCAAGCAACCAAGTGAAGGGCTTGCGGAGATTTAAGAAGAGACTATCAAAGAATTTCTGAATCATATGAATGATTTAGAACAAGAAGGAGTTATGATGGCTAAACCATCAAGTGGGACCATAAGGTCTTATATTTTTAAAACTGATAGTTTGTGTATGATGGCACATATTACAGGAGAAAAGCAGCCATTTGAAGATATCTTCAAAGAAGATAAACAACAAGGGATTGAAGGAAAACTTGAGGAAGAGACTATGTTAGCTGAAAACATAAAGGATCATCAATTCACTATGATGATAGGCACAATGGAGATAGCCATGGAAACTATTGAGACAGATAGTAGGGAAGAAGGACATCTACTGAAAGATGTTAAGAAGGAGGAACCCCATGCAAAGGATTTAACCTTGGGAAAAGGAACACTAACAAAGGAGTGCTTTGAAGAGGATGGACAGTCTTTTAAAGATGTCAAAATTCTGGAGGAGTACTCTAGGAGAACAGAGTATAATAGAGGAGACCTCTTGAATGAGGGAAGTAGTGATTTGCTACAACAGAAAGACCTTTAGAGTACAAGGGTCAAATGAAGACAGGGTTTGAATACTGTAACACAACATGTAAAGGATGAAGTTGAAAGAAGAGAGCAGTGTGATGAAGTGCTTGGTAAGTGTGAAGAGAAAATTAAACTGCTGGAGAAACTGATGAGAGAACCTGACGGTAGAACAGAAGCTGCAGATACAGTTTCTGAAGAAGAAGATGTGTTTCAAGTAGCCATGGAGACAGGAAGATGCAATAATTTGTTTGCAGGTTCATTAAAAAGCATGAATGAGTATGAGTATGTGATCAGAGAGATTGAGTAGAGGTTGTTTGAAGATGGTAAAGAGGCAGTAGGAATCAAACAATTTCAAAGTGAAGATAACTAGTAATAGGTTAAAGAAGGAGAAGTTCACTACTGTGAACCCAAGCAGGAAGACATCATTAGAACAGATGGTGTGAAAGAGAGACTAATGCACAGTCTCATGAATTCTACAGAGAATTTGAATCAACATATTGATGTGTTGACAGAGAAGAAGGAGAAAATAGAGCAACAAACTAAATTGTTGCCAAAGGAAGATAAGGCACAACAACCTTATGTTTTTAATTTTAACAAATGTTTTATGAATGCAGGTTTTGTTGCAAATGATGGAGAAGATTTGGCACAACTAAGCCACTTAAAGATGGAATAAGGAGATTTTGTGGAAGAATTCAATCCATGGAATGGAGAAATTAATTTGCTGGAAAGAATGCTGAACAATCATGATTTAATCATGGAAGAGGGTAAGGATGATAAGGAGGTAGCAAGTAAACCAAAGAATGAAGCAAGTAAAAGAGAAGTCAACATAAGAGTCATAGTAAGAATTGAAGAAAGAGAAAGCAAACCAAAATTTGAAGCAAGCAAAGCAAGAATCAACATAGAAGACAACGATAGTAACTTGAAACAAAAAGAAAGAGGAAGAAGTAAGGAGCGGAATATGGACCAACCCAAAGATATGATGGAGATAGAAATTGAAGAAATGTCGGAGCTAATGATGAAGCAATCCAAATGGAGGAAAATGGTAGCAGTAGCAAGCACGATCAATTAGAAGTTGAACCTGATTGACAAGAAGAAGAAAATGGAGCAAAAGACAACGGACATACAACAGCAGCAAAGGTACAAGGCATCTAGACTGTTACAGAACAAAGTAGGGGATCCAAGAAGGCCAAGATCAAAAGACACATGATCAGGAGATCATGAATATTTTCTACTTTGGAAGTCTGATCCAGGAGCATTCACCCAAGGGAAAATCATTGTAAACAGTAGACATAGGGGGTCATGTATTTTAGGAAATAGTTTTCCTAAGTCTCAAGTCAATGTAATATTTAGGCTTTTAAATGATTTAATTAAATAATGGGAGAATATGTAAATACTCTAAAAATAAATAAATGAGAACATGAGTGGTAGAAGTCAAATCCAACTCTCTAGGAGCGAGAGAGAGTTTTTAGGAATTAATTAGAGTAGATGTGGACCATTGAGCTGATAAGGAGACTTTTCTGTTTTAAAAGAGAGAGAAAGATGGAGTGGATAAAGTCTGCCACATATGTATGCATGCAGAGAGCTTTAGGGCTTTTGTTAGAGGAGTGATCGGATCCTTCAATGATCAAATCCAATGTGTTCTCATAAACAAGTGAACCTGCGTTTTCAATTAAGGAGGAGGCCACTAATAGTAGAATCAGGCTTGTGTGTGTGTGAGAGAGGCGAGGAGTCTCGAATGTAATCTTTGTTTTTACACATATATATACGGAGATTATTTCATGTCTGTGTCAGTATGCTTAAGAATTATTTCATGTATGAATTACTTGTGAATTCGTAGGCTCTGCAACAGGTTGCAAGCAGAATTATGAAGGACACAGAGGAACGAAGATGATTAAGAGGAACCATATAGGGATCATTGAATCCAAGTGAAGACAGAGTTTGCTTTAGAGAGGAGTTGCGAAGCAAGAATTCGCTAAGGAGTCCAGCTCAGAGAAAGCTGAACAGTGGAAGCAGAAGGCAGAGTTTAAAGGACGCGCAAAGAAGAAGAGCGATTCGGAGAAATCGTATTGATCCACTTGAAAGATCAAGAGTTGCTTTGAAGTAGAAGTGCATACAAAGTGAAGCTCAAAAGGAAGAGTCACAACAAAATAGTGATGAGGAAGAACCCAAAAGAGCCGCAGAAATCATTGAAAATGGCATAAATTATAAGTAAAGGGAAGTAAGGAATTGATGCTCAGTAGCCGTTGGATCTTCAAAGATCAATGGCTACAATTGAAATCGTAATCGCCTTTCGGAGGTGCCAAGGGACGGCGATAACAAAAACAACAATACTCTGACGAGCGATATGGTGATATCGCTGACAGATGCGATCGACGATCGGGTAGGAGGAGGTTTAAAGCAAGAGTTAGATACTAGTGGAGGAGCGATATTTGATAGCGATAATCGGAGTATCGGAGCTCGGACCTATCGGAGTTCAGAGGAACGGAAAGGTGATAGACTAAGAGGTGGACTCGACGTGTTTATAAATGGGGTTCAATGTATTTGAATTCTGATATATATGTTTGGCGATGTTTTCCTTTGTAAACAAGAATATGAAGAATTATAAGTGCAGATAGTGTATTGCCCGATTTTGAAGGGAAATTGCATATCGGAAAGAGGAAGGCATATATGTATGCATGACCAAGGAAGAATACTAGGGACGATTGCGATGAGGTTAAACCTTGGAAACCGTGACAAGACCATACGGTAGGCGGAAAAGGCATGTTTGGGATTAATTCCTTTGTAATGCTTTATAAAGTGGATAATGTGATAGAAAGATATATACGTTAAAACATATATGAGAAGATGCGTTAAGGAGGTTCTAATTCCGAATTGAGGAAAGACTTTAATCTAAGGTTTGAGGGGGTTCATATAATCCCGATAGAGATTTTAGGCATGGTGATTGGGTTCCTAGGCACAAGAATTGATGAATGGGCCGTGACCATTTAAGGTTTGAAGATTTGACTCCATTGTAGAGTCAAATTTCCTGGGACAGTTGTGGATGCATTGTTGAATGCCTATTGTGGGTATGTGCGGGTGTTACCCTGCACCACTTTGTCTCTCTAGCTCAGCCCCTAAACACACACACTCTCTCACTCCATATCTATCAACCTCTTTGTCCCTCCCTCCCTCTCTCCATCTCTCTCTTCTTCCCTCTCTTCACCTTCCATCTATATCTCCATGCCCCTCTGTCTCTCTATATCACCCCCAAAACATACACTCTCTTTCTCCAATCTATCTATCTATCCCTCTCTCTCCCTCTCTCTCTTCCCTTTCTCTCCCTCTCTCCACCTTTCTCTCTCTATGTCTTTCTTCTTACCTCCCTCTCTCTCCCCCTCCAACTCCGTCTCTCTTTCTCTCCCTCTCTCCACTCTCTCACATCCTCTCTCTCCCTTTCTCTCCCACCTCTCTCTCTCTCTCTCTCTCTCTCTCTCTTCACCCTCCAACCCTGTTACTATATCCCTCCCTCTCTCCTTCTCTCCTTCTCTCCCCCCTTCTCTCCATCTCTCCTGTGTCTCTTTATCTCACCCCCAAACATACACTCTCTCTCTGCATCTCTCCCTTGTCAATCCATCTCTCTCTCCACTTCTCACTCTCTATGTATTTCTTCTTCCCTCCCTCTCTCCCCCTCCTCCCCCCCTCCAACTCCATCTCTCTATCCCTCCCTCTCTCTCCGCTCTCTATCATCCTTCCTCTCTCTCCCTTTCTCTCCTACCTCCCTCTCTCTTCCCCCATCTCTCTCTCTCTCTCTCCGCCCTCTGATCCTCTCACTATCTCCCTCCCTCTCTCCTTCTCTCTCCCCCTTCCATCTTTGTGTATCCCTCTCCCTCTCTTAGCATTTTCTACCTCTCTTACTCCTCTCTCTCTCTCTCTCTTCATTCCTCCTCTCCTCTCTCCTTCGGTTTATCTCCATCACTCCCTTGCCACTCCCTCTATCTCTCCACCTCTATCACTCTGTCTTTGTTCTTCCCTCCCATAGATATCTAGAGCTAATATATATAATGATATATTATAATATATTAATATGAATATTAGATTTAATAATAATAATAATAATGATAATAATAATCTTTTAATATTAATATTAGGGTTAATAATGTTATTGTGCATGATATTAATAATAACTTGGCCCATGGTATTTGACTCATGGGCTTCACCTAAATAAAACGTCTTTTTTAAGTGTTCATAAATATAAAGAGGTTTATGGAGTAAATATAAAGAGAGGTTTTATTTATTTACCATACCTCTGGTTTATTTATATT
Organism: Pinus taeda; assembly: GCA_000404065.3. NCBI lineage: Eukaryota > Viridiplantae > Streptophyta > Pinopsida > Pinales > Pinaceae > Pinus > Pinus taeda. The sequence continues at coordinate 58,530 of APFE030341997.1, read as the reverse complement.
TATATTTATTTACCATACTTCTTTTATTTACCATGGTATTTGGCCCATAAGCTTGGTATATAATTAGATGTTGATTTCTAATCATATTTGATATATTTGATTTATTTACCATACCCCTTTATACCTCTTTTATATTTATTAATTTTTCATAGCTCTTTATTAAATATGGTCTCGATCCATGGCATTTAACTCGTGGTATTAATAATAATTTTCCCATGGTATTTGGCCCATAAGCTTGGTATATAATTAGATGTTGATTTCAAATCATATTTGATATATTTGATTTATTTACCATACCCCTTTATACCTCTTTTATATTTATTTATTTTCCATACCTCTTTTATAAATATGGTACTCACTCCATGGTATTTAGCTCGTGGTATTAATAATAATTTGTCCCATGGTATTTGGCCCATAGGCTTCACTAATAAAACCTCTTTTTTGAGTTTTTGTAAATATAAAGAGGTTTATGGAGTAAATATAAAAAGAGGTTTTATTTATTTACCGTACCTCTAGTTTATTTATATTTTTATGTATTTACCATAGCTCTGGAGTAAGTATAAAAAGAGGTTTTATTATTTATTTACCATACCTCCGCTTTATGTATATTTATATTTATATTTATTTACCATACCTCTTTTTGAGTGTTCCTAAACCTTTTTATATTTTAAATTTATATTGTGTTTATACATAATAATAACTAGATTGATTTTTAAATAGGACTGACATTAGATTAAAAATGTTAAATGTTAAACATGACATGTTAAAAGTTAAATATTACATATTTACTTGAGATCTACCCCATTGTAGACGTAATAAAAAAATATTATTAAAAAAATCATGTTGTATGTAAATTAACAACACAACTCTCAACATCCTCCTCATTCTAACTTAATGAGGATTGGTCTCTCCCTCATTCTCAAATTTGACATTTAGAAATAACAATACAGTTAATACAAACTATCTAAAATTTTAAAGTGGATAGATTTCAACTTTTAGGATTTTATTATTATTAGAAACCTTTTGAATTTACTATGATTTCAGTCAAATTTGAAATAAATTCTATTAGACTAATTTCCTAATATTATTCATATTAGTATTTGGTTAGTGCATGTTCAACTTGAGATTCACTAACCACGTAGAATAAATTTGCCTAACTATAAAATTCAACAAACTTTTAATTTAATCAATTTTATTGGCCAAACCCAATAACTTAATTAACAAATATGTTATATTATTAAATTTCCCAATAAAAAAATCATATTTTTAACCACTCAAATATATGCAGCCTGTCAACTTTGTCATCACGCCAGAATCCTCACTGGAATGCGACAAGACGCGGCCATCATTACCGTACCTCTAGTTTATTTATATTTTTATGTATTTACCATAGCTCTAGAGTAAGTATAAAAAGAGATTTTATTTATTTACCATACCTCCGCTTTATTTATATTTATATTTATTTACCATACCTCTTTTTGAGTGTTCCTAAACATTTTTATATTTTAAATTTATATTGTGTTTATACATAGTAATAATTAGGTTGATTTTTAAATAGGACCGACATTAGATTAAAAATGTTAAATGTTAAACATGACATGTTAAAACTTAAATATTACATATTTACCTGAGATCTACCCCATACTAGATTGTAGACTCAATGAAAAATATTATTAAAAAAGTCATATTGTATATAAATTAACAACACAACTCTCAATATCCTCCTAATTCTAACTTTATCAATATTGGTCTCCCTCTATCAAGTTTGACATTTAGAGACAACATTATAATTAGTGCAGAGTATCTAAAATTTTAAAGTAGTTAGGTTTTAACTTTTAAAATTTTATTGTTATTTTATTTTTTATTAAAAACCTTTTAAATTTATTGTGATTTGAGGCCAATTTAAAATAATTCCAATAGAATTTTAGCGTAATTTCCTAAAATTATTCATATTGGTGTTTGGTTGGTTCATGTTCAACTTGACATTCACTAACCTCATAGAATAAATTTGCCTAACTATAAAATTCAACAAACTTTTAATTTAATCAATTTTATTTGCCAAACCCAATAACTTAATTAACAAATATGTTATATTATTAAATTTCCCAATAAAAAAATCATATTTTTAACCACTCAAATATATACAGCCTGTCAACTTTGTCATCACGCCAGAATCCTCACTGGAATGCGACAAGACGCGGCCCACCATTACCTTGATGCGATGTACTTCCTCCACCTTATTGCCGCCATTGCCAACTTCTTCAGCGTGCCAGAATCTTCATTCGAATGCGACTTCTCTTCTTCCGTCGGCGCTTCCATACTTTGCACGCCTCAAGAGCTTCGGATGGTGCAGCATTTCACGCCAGACTCTGGTTCCCACGTGACTCGTATCGGGTTCACCCAAAGTTTCGGGCGTCGTTGAACGAAGCCTAAGAATTCTCGGACTTTCAAAAGTGCTTCGAATTTAGGTAAAAAATTTAATTTTTTAGAGAAAATATTTGAATTAGGAAATGGATTCAGTATTATCAAAAATCTCTAAAATATTTAAAATTTTAAAGTTTAACAACTATAATATAAATTTACAAAAATCATTGCGAGTTTTTCTCTAAATATAACTAAAATTTCTGTAACTTTGACCTCCACTCCACTCCACTCCACTCCTCCCTCTCCTCCTCCTCCCCTCCCTCCTCCCTCTCCTCTCCCCTCCTCTCATTAAACTAGGCGAAAGTTTCCCCGGGATGAAACCAAGGAGTCTTGGCTAGGGTACTGAATATTCTGAGGGTGAAACCCTCCGTTTCGTATCCGAGAACAATTGGACAGCGACCACTTGCAAGCCTCAACCACTGCGACCATGCCCTCGTTTTTTATTTAGTTTTTTCTGCATGTTTATAGAATTTCTTAAAGCAAGTGTTTTTATCTAGATTAGATTATAAATTATAAATTTCAAGAATATTTTGAAATTTTTTACTGATAGTAACCAAATTAATAATTAGATCTCATTATTATTCATAAAATTTCCAAATATTTTTAAAATCTACAATTAAATAAATTCAACATACCATTCTATATAATAAATGGCTTTCTTAGACTAAAGAACATGAATGCCATGTTGCTGCCATGAACCCCATGTGATCACGTGAATACACTAATTGAAGCCTGGAACGAGGCTTTTAACGAGAGAAACTCAACCTAGTGTATTACACATGGTCGTTTTCCCATCCATGCAAACTGCCATGGTAAGCAAGTAACTAGTAACTTGAGGTTATATTCATTTTGTTGGAAAGGTAGAAGAGACAAAATACAATTCACACATAAAACTTGAGAGCTGCTCTTCTATTGATCACACAAAACATAATGATTACAATGAACCTGATGAAGGGTATTTAAACATTTTCCAACTAGCTAACTGCCTAAATATCTTGACATGCAACTACATGCAATCTCACACTCAAAGTAGTCTATCACTTAACTCACTTGACTCAACACTCAAATGCTCAATCATGCAATCACTCAATTAATTGACTCTTTATTTTTATCTAACACCTCATGCAGGCATAATTATCTTATTTTAACACTCCCCCTTAATTACAACTGTTAAACTTAAAACATGATTCATGACAACTCAAACATGCCTATTGGTCGGTCTATGTCTCAGTTAGGCTTACAACACCCAAGTTTCTTCTATGAAACTCAAACACATCTTGCGCTAATGACTTAGTAAATATATCAGCCAATTGATCACTAGATTTACAAGGCTTCAAGTGAACTTATCTATTGCTCACAAGTTCTCTAATAGAGTGATATCTAGTATCAATATGCTTGCTCTTCTGATGAAACACACTATTCTTGGATAGTGCAATCGCTGAGGTGTTGTCACAATATATTGTTGTTGATCTTTGTTGTTTTTGCTTGAGTCCATCAAGTACTCTTCTTAACCACACTACTTGACATGCTATTGATGTTGCTACTACGTATTCTGCTTCTGCTGACGAAAGTGTCACAATGGGTTGCTCCTTAGATGCCCATGAAATCACACCTGAACCAAGGTGGAACACAAAACTAGAAGTGCTCTTCCTATCATCCAAATTGCCTGCAAAATCACTATCTGCTTATCCAATCAATTCTTTCTTTTCTGTGCTTGCATGCGTTATGCCAGAATCCATTTTCCCGCACTCCAATGTGTGTCTTTTGGAGTCTCCATAAATCCGGAAATCAAACTCACTCCTTGCATGATATTCGGTCTTGTAGCTGTGAGATACATGAGGCTACCAACCAATCTTTTGAATAAATTTGGATTGACAGCTGATCCTTCATCATCCTTGCTTAACTGTGTACCTGTTGCAACTGGTGTAAGGACAGTTTTGCAATTTTCCATCCTGAATCTTTTCAACAAATTTTTGGAATATTTATTTTGAAAAATAAAAATTCCTTTTTCAGATTGCTTAACTTCTATGCCAAGAAAATATTTCATGAGACCAAGATCTGTCATGTCAAATTATTTCATCATGGCTACTTTAAACTCATCTATGTCAAAATCACCTGTAAAAATCATGTCATCAACATATAAGCAAACAATCAAAATCTGTCCATGCTCATTTACCTTTGTGTATAAGGTAGGCTCAATGTTGCTTCTGCAAAATCCATTCTTGATCATGTAACTGTCAATTCTGCTATACCAAGCTCTAGGCACTTGCTTCAGTCCATAGAGCGCTTTCTTCAACCTGTAAACTTTGTCTTCATTACTTTCAACTTCATATCTTGGAGGTTGTTACACATAAATTTCTTCTTCTAGAATTCCATTCAAGAAGGCCGATTGCATAGCCATCTGATATACTTTCCACTTGTTCTGAGCTGTTGTCGCTAGAACTGCTCATATAGTATCCAATCTGGCTACCAGAGCAAACATTTCTCCAAAGTCTATTCCTGGTTGCTGCGAGAATCCTTTTGCTACAAGTTTTGCTTTAAATCTGTCAATTTCACCTTTCTCATTCAACTTTGTCTTGTACACCCACTTCACACCAATGAGATTTTTGTCCTCTAGTAAATCAACCAAATCCCATGTGTCATTCTTTTCAATAGCTTCAATTTCTTCATCCATGGCTTGCACCCAATTTTCATCTTTGATTGCTTCTTCAAATGAAGAAGGTTGGAATGACAAGAATGCAAAATTTGAACTAACATCCAAATCATCATAAATATCTTTCAAACTTCTCATCTTTCTCTTACGATTGCTTGATTCATCACCTAATTGATTGCTGGGAGATTCTTGATCTATTGATCTGCTTGAGGATCCATGTTGCTTTGAAAATCTCGAAGTCCTTGTTGGTGTGTCTCTGTTTGGTGTCTTCACATGTGATTCTTGCTGCTCCTTTTCTGCTACATCATCTTCTTCCATTAGTGGCATTTGTGCATCAACTGTTTTGTCTATAGTTCTATTCCATGATTCTTGTTCCTTGAACACAACATCTCTGCTAATTATGGTCTTCTTTGAGACAGGGTTATACAATTTATAAGCTTTTGATTGCTCACTATAACCAATGAATATGCATTTTTCACTTTTATCATCCAATTTGCCTCTTCGCTCCTTAGGCACATGTGCATAAGCTACACATCCAAATACTCTGAGATGAGATACGCTACAATACATACCTGACCAAGATTTTTCTGGTACTCTGTTCATCACACTCTTTGTAGGAGATCTGTTGATCACATAAATAGAACATGCAATTGCTTCTTCCCAATACCCATTAGACAAGTTTATGCCTTTCAACATGCTTCTTATCATGTTCATAATTGTCCTATTCTTTCTCTCAGCTACACCATTCTGCTGTGGTGTGTACCTGGTTTTAAACTGTCTTCTGATCCCATGTTGTTTGCAGTAATCATGGAATACCTTTGAGTCATATTCTCTATTATAGCCTAAATCTACCTCAGGCAAAAGAAAGGTAGGTTTAGGGTAATGTCAAACCACGCTTAACCTGGTAGCTAGCCCTACCGGGTCGGGAGAGGGCTCTCTCCTTGTCAATCTCAAAGAAAATATGGCAAATAAGGCTTGAGATGACTGATATGAATATTAATTTTAGGCTAGGTATATTTGCTCAAAGGATTTTGATTGATTTTAATGGTTGGTTGCTGGATCAGATGAGGAAGGCAGCTTTGGGTCTGGGAAATCAACTCAGATTTGCAAAGGTTTTTGTGGGGCGAGGTAGGCAAGTGTTTTAGCACCTTGAAATGAATGTGATGGTGATTCTAAAGACTGGTGAGGAGTTGGAGACGGCATGCAAGTTTCATGAGTCCTCTTCAAACAACAAAAAACATTTAAAACTAAATGACACCCCAAGGCAGAGCACTGAACATCAATGGATTCCACCTATTAATTTTGATTCATTTAGTTATGCAGAAAAAGATAGATGATGGCACATATACACATAAGATAAACTAAATAACAGAGGAGAAAAAAATGCTAATACACATTACCACAAGAATCCCACAAAATGCTGCAAAACCCTGGTTTATTTCCTTACTAAATTGCAGAAGTGATTTACAAAGTAGCTCAATGCATCCACAAGAGTCCAACCTTGACAAATGACTAGGAAAGTACAAGATATAGGCATCAAACCACCTATCCTAGCCATCATGGGTCGAATCCATGAGTCAAGGAGCTGTTTCAACAATATCTAAACTAGGAACTAAAAAATAGGCAGTGGAACAACTTACCTCTAAAACCATGGAAACTTATTCATTCAAGCTCAAACCACCTATAATTGATGTATCTGCCCCCTCAAGTCATTTTTCATCATATTTATATCATAGTACATCATGTTACATCATATTAAATCATTAATTTACCAAAGAGAGAAGAAAAAGCCAAACTGACATCAAACTAGGCGAAATTCTGAGTTTTTAGGCAAAATTGGCAAAATTTTGCTTGATGCGCAGCGCCCTGAGCCTGAAGCACAGTGCCACTTCAAGGCTGAATTTGGAGGCCTTCCACTTCACCAAATCAGGCACAAGATAGCTTGTTGGAAAGATCTACTTGTCTATTTTCTAGGACAACTGGAATTTTTGAATTTGGAGTCCATTTTCCCCTTCCAAAATAATTTCTCCCAAGAATGATTCCTATGGGTCCAAAAAGTGGCAGAGAGGGCATTTTTTAGGTGTTTTTAGCTCTTTAGGTGACCCAGATCTCCTCCAAATTTTATGAAACTTTCTGGTTTTCATTATTTTTCCATGAAGAATCCAAAAATGTAAGCCTTTTTACAAAATTCCTAGCCAACTCAATGCGTAGCGCTGGTGGCGTTGCGCATCAGCTGAAAATTCCCGTGTTTTGCATTATAAAATTGTGAAATGACAAAAATTTTCCAAAATCTCTTCAAATTTGGCAAGAGGCAAGCTTACTAATTGCTTTGATGAGCCAATGAAGATTCAGCCAAAATTTTAAGTTTATCTTGCTCCTTTTTGGCTCTTAAGGCTCTTTAACTTAGCTTTTAGGCTATTTATCCTTGTCTTGCAAATTTTATTCTGAGCTAAGTAATGATAAGCCATGTGGCACAGCAATTTCTTCTCTTTGTTAGCTTTATCAAGCATCTTCTCAAGGTGGATATTCACTCTTTCCAACCATGATTCTCGGTCAGCCTCAATTTCTTGCTCAAGAGATGTCATCTTGATTTTTCTTCTTTTTGCCACTTTCCTGTTTTCTCTAATTGTTTGTAGCTCCATAATTGCTTGTTTCTCCTCCAGTTGCTTGTTCTCTTGCTCAAGAAAATTGTGACAAAATGCATGACAGTTGTGTTTACAGATGTGACAAAATGTAGGGCAGTTGTGTTTACATATGTGACAAAATGCATGACAGTTGTGTTTACAGATGGTAAAATATTGACATTAAAGTAATTATGCTTAAAGTGACTCGCTCGTCTAGACTTCATTTTGTTGGAAAATCCACTTGAGTTGGTGGTTGTGGCTCATTGTCTTTATTAGAGGAGGAAAAATCAAGGTTTGTTAAGTTATTAGAAAGATATTTGACTTTCCTGTTGAGCTTGTCAACTTTGTCCATCAATTTTTGCATACATATGCCCAATTCTTGTTGGCCATCAACTCTGTCAACGAGGACCCTGCCCGTGAGAGTCTTGATATGCTAGTATAGATTGATAGTCTGCATATAATAGGTGGTTCTAGTTCTGGTGGAGTTCCCCACATCTAGAATCCAATCGTTGGTGTCCTAGTCAACTTGTCTATGTAACACCCCACCCCACATTTACCCACTTTTAAAACTTACCAGGGTAAACATGAGCTAAGCATTACTATGCGTGACCCAACATCCAAGATCCAATTATGGAAGTGGGATCCATTCGTCCAACTTATTGCAATACTTAGAGACACATGATCACCCAGATGTCAAACAATTTTTACTGGTGACCTTTTCCCTGAGTTGGAACCATTCTCAACCTTGATCTACCTCCCAACTGCATGCATACAAGCTTTCTACTGCAGCTAAAGTGATCCAACTGCATGCACGAACCATTCTCCATGTGTCTTTGGCTGGAATTTCCTAGTTAAGACAGTGCATCCACTGACAAGTTCCAATATTTTTAAGGCTAGCCTACAGTCCAACTGCCTAGATCTATCGATAACTTTCTAGAACTTTGTCAATAAGCATCCTGAGTCTTCATGTCCTATTTTTAAGTTTTGTCCTTGGTCAAGTTTCCCAACATATGTCAGTCATTTATATAAACACTTGTAAACATAGTACATGTAGGCCTTGAATGCATAATATGTTCATTGTTTACATTAGTTTCATTAGATGTTCAACAAGAGGGTGTGTTTCCCTCTCATACTTGTTGTAACAAACACATATTAGGTCATTCATTCATATAAACTATTCAATAGCTTGTTAATCATGAGAAAAAATAACAAGAGCACATCATATAATAATAAATATACTATGCATGTAACCAACATTTAATCAGAATGAAGCCATGACAAACCAGTCATATAATCACACAATAAAACAAAACTTGTGCTCATTGATTTCATTAAAGATTAACACATATTAACTAATGCATAATGCCAACCAAATCAAGGACTTCCACATACCACCTGACCATAGATTAGGATTGAACCAATTCTTTTCTTCCAACCCAATCACCCATGTGCCATATTCCAAGCATGAATGTTAGATCACATGGGATAAACCAAGACATAACAATACATGGAATCCAGAGGAAACCACCTTCTCCCTCATACCATAGTGATTTCACCCAATACTGGGTCCAAAATCACCAAAACCAATACAAGCTTGGATGCCTTAGAATTTCCTCACCATACCTAGAGGAATTTTCCTGTCTCCACACACCTATTAATATTTTCCCAAACAAAACCATCTACACTCTCAAGCCTTGGGATTTTCCTCATACCACCTCAACCAGGACCCAAAATCTACTGGCAATCTAAAGCTCAACCGAATAGGGATCCCACTACATCATGGTTATCCAAGAAATGGCATAAGGCATGGTTGTACATGATTGTCAATCTAGGAAAATCCCATGCTAATGAAAACAAAAATGACCAACAAACCAATGCATAAACCATGCATTCAAATCCCAACAAGTTAATCAACATGCACGCTATTACATGCAAATCCACAACTATTTTTTTTCCCTTGTTTACTGCTATCCAAATCTTCTTCTTGACTGCCCTCGAATTCCTCTTGCACCCCTTGCTTTCCTTTCTTGTCTTCCTTGTGCTCTAGTTTCCTCTCTCATTTTTCTTTTCTTTTCCCACAAAATTCTAAAATGTTCTCTCTTCAATTTGTTTCCTTTCCTTTACTTCATTTTTTCCTGCATGCATATTTTTCCATTTTCCCTTGCATTAAATTTATTTCATTTTCCTTTATTTCTTTTGCATTTTTCCTTACGTCCTTGCTAGCTTGTAATAATTAATTTGTCTTTTATTGCCTTTTGCCTCTTTCCAATGCCAATTTCCACAGCCAATAAATAAATAATTAACCACAAGTAAATCCCTATATAATGTTTTTCCCCTCATTCAGCTTGGAATACATGTCCCATGACCTTAGTTTTATTTTTTATTTCATAATGTCCATACATTATTTATTTACATGGATATTTAACCTGGGGTTGTTACAAACCCCTAACAACACCTCCCCATTGGGGGAACACCGTCCTCGGTGTTCTTATGACACTTATGAAAAAATAAAATTATTGAAAAATGACAAACATACTCCTTATTAGAGCTTTATAAACACAACCTTATGAAATATTTACAATGACATACGTATATACCTAAGCACATTTGCTTCAACCAAAAAATAAAGAAGGATATAATGTCGCATCTAATCAACCATCTCCCATGTAGCTTCATCGTGCCCAAAGTGCTTCCATAGCACTTTAAATTGCTTTGTTGTTCGATTTCGGAGAATGTGCTTATTCCATTGTAGGATGCATTGAGGTTCTGGATGGATCTCTCCTCAATGGTTCCACCTACAATACAAACCAATCCATTACATGATCAATATACCATATATATCTTTTAAGCAGAGAAACATGAAAACCTTATAGATTTTCACTAATGGAAGCAAAGCAAGTTTGTATGCCACTGGTCCAATCCTCGCAAGGATCTCAAAAGGTCCAAAATATCGAGGTGCTAACTGAGCACATGATCCAATCTTCAAGGATATTTTCTTGGTCTTGATACGCAAGTACACATGCTCTCCAACATTAAACTCCTTGAACACTCTCTGTTGATCTAGATAATAGTTCTTCCTATCTTGTGCTGACTTCGAATTCTTTTTGATAACCTGCATCTCCTGCTCCATCTCTCTCAACATATCAGGTCCAATCAACACCCTTCTCACTAGATTACTCTAGCTGATATGAGTATTACAACTCCTCCCATAGAGAGCCTCAAATGGACTGATCTTTAAGGATTCTCGATACCCATTATTATAAGCAAACTCCACCAGTGGAATGTACTTCTCCCACTTCATTTACTGATGCATGACATACATCCTCAACATATCCTCAAGGATCATGCTAATTCTCTTAGTATGACCATCTTTCTATGGATGATAAACTATATTGAAGGCTAGCTTTGTCCCACAACCTACAGACTGCTCCTTGTAAAACCTAGAAGTGAACTTGGCATCTATGTCTGATATAATTCTCTTGGGAAGTCCATGCAACCTCAATATCTCCTTAATGAAGACTTGAGCCACTTCACTAGCTAAATTAGTATACTTTACTGCAATGAAGTGAGCTATCTTGCTCAACTTTTCAACCACAACCATGATGGAGTCATGTTTCCTTGATGTTCTTGGCAATATTGTAATGAAATCCATGGAAATGACCTCCCATTTCCATTCTAGGACCATAATATTTTGTAATAAACCAATTGTATGCTTCCATTCAACGTTTGCCTATTGACAGTCCAAGCAATTAGTTATCCGAGTTGACTCAACTCCTAGATTTAACTAAGATATTTTACTTCTGTGATGTTGTTAGAATTGCATTTAAAAGAGCATAAAGAAACATATATGCATGTTGTAAAGAAGAAGGAACATGACAAGAATCAACAACATAAAACACATGACTTTGATAACGAAGTTTGTCGAGGAGGGACAATGTCTCCAGGCCCGGTGTCAAGATGGTGTAGGCCACTGCATTAAGTGCTGGAAAGAGTGATGATGTACATGCATGTGTTTTCTCTATCATACAAGGAATATGACCTCATGCAGGAGTGGCTCCAAGAGATGTTTCGCTGCAAGAACTCTCATTCACAAAGGACTCCTATCAGCATGACATAATTTCACATATGTTAATAATGAACATGCCACCAACATGGCATCAAAGGGATCTCACTTCAAACATAAATGGCGACACATGAGTATCTCGTCAACATGATGACAAAGGGATCTCAATCAAAACATGACAATAAGTACATCTCACATCAAGAATAAAACAAGATCCCACTTCAAACATCAAATAGGGATCTATACAGCATAATGCATCTCAAGCAAAGAGACAAAGAAGTACATGATCACACTGCATATACCTCACATTAAGGAGTTATCTAAAGAAGATGATGATAAACTGCTAGATCTGGCTACATCATCAATCTCGTGGCATTGAATCTCATGGAAATGATTACTCACACATTGAATGTTGATACTTGCACTCCACTTTGAAAAGTGGCTGAAAAATGGAATGATCAAATCGAAAATCTGATTGCACCATCAGATTTGTGGTGTCGAATAGTGTAAAATCGACTATCAAATTTCTAAAATCTGACAAAGTGAAAATCTAGGGCTACATGAATCTTTTAGATTCCCCCTAGATTCCTCAAAGATTCCCTCCTTCGGGTCATCTGAATATCTGCTACTTAGATTAAAATTATGGTTGCGCCATTAGGTTTGTGTCACTGAGAGGTATAGGATCAACATAAAGCTTTTCCAATTTGGACAATGGCAAAATTTCGCCCTCCTAAAAATTTGGCTCAATCATGGCTCTGTTTTCTCTTTTCCAAGTTCATGGTTCCACCTACAAAAATTAATTAAAAAAAATTGCCTTGAAAAGTGCGCTCTGTCTTTGCCTCCACGCACTGAAGGAATGTGGGTTTATATACTCTTCCCAGACGGACATATCAATGAAAAGGTCGTTGGCCTGTTGGTTAAGTGGGTATATTAGGTGTGCAGAGGTCAGGGGATCAAATCTTGACCCCTCCAAACTTATGCATTGTTTTGGCACGTTAGTTGTGTTCTGGTAACCATGTGCATTTATGGTTAAGTGTTGGTTTAAATATGGGCACATTTAACCATGTGATGGTAACGTGTTGTAGTCATTACATATTATTGGGGTTTGGTTGTATTAATGTTTGGTTTGTATTGAATGGCAGCGTGTGAGGGTGCTCGGGAGCCACACCGGCTGGGTGGGTTCAAGCCCCACCACCCTTGGTTCAACACATGGCAGCGGAGGTTGGAGGCCGGCGGGGGTCATGGCCCATTGGCCATTTTTTAAATAATATTTGTTTTGGTTTGGGATCTGACAGAGGTGGCGGGTGTCATGGACCGCCACCTTTATATATATATATGTTTGTGTGTGTGTGT